>JAODAL010004035.1:0-163279 GCA_025379985.1 Phyllomedusa bahiana | reverse complement strand
TTTCCCTAGACATCAATACGATAAAAATTTGGTGAGTAATAACACAAAATTCGATCTGGAGGCTGTCCCCGGAAAATTTTACAAAATGTGGGCAAATTTTGGTGCCCAGATCCAGGGGGACACTTTTAGCAGTCTCAAGAGGTATGAGCTGCTTTAATGGCATTAAGGGAACTTACACAATATTTGGCAAATGTTATGGATAATCGTGCTTTGGTTTTTCCCCAAATGGGGGATTTAAAAAGCCAGTTGGGGTTTTTGTTATCACACAAACCTGTGGAAAAATAAAAACCCCCGAAAACCAATATTTTTTTTGGGTTCAAATTTACAGAAACTCAGTTGGGGTTTTAAGTTTTTCGTTTAAATATATCAGAAAACTGCGAAAATATCCACTAATAACTATTCCTACCCGGATCTTCAGTGCCACTGCCTCTCTGATGAGCCCCACCGGTCTTGTAGCACTGACGTCATATAGATCTGTAAAAATGACTGTAAATAATGGCCTAACTAATGTAGGGCTCCAGTGATGGAACTACTGCCTTAGCAGCTGTCGTGTCTGTTACGGGGGCCCACTGCCACAGGGGGCCCCAGCCAGCATATCCTGCCTCTGAATACTCGGGATCTCTACTAAATCATTAACCCCTTTTCGGGGGGGGAAGTGTCAGGGCCCTGCTCGCTCTTTGGCCTAGTAGGTATAAGGCCTGGGGACTTAAACTTACAAGCTCGCTGCCATGCTCCCGAGGCATTTGCTGACGTTGCATCATCGTACTGCCTACGCCTGCTGCTTGTTGCTTTAGGAGGAACAGAGAAAGAGGGGGGTTTCATTTTTTTTCCTTTCTAAAAGGGGGGCCCGGCCTACTTCCTACGGGGGGCCCACCAAAAGCCTACCACCTTCTCCGGGGACCCCCCACAGCCTAACACCACTACACGGGCCCCAACTTTAACAGCTTCCCTTCCTACCTGGGGTTTCTACATCCTCCCTACCTAGCTCCTACCTTTTGGGGGGCCCACCTCATCTATTCCCCTAGCAACCTGGGGCCTGTCTACGTAGTTACCTTGGGCCTACCTATGGCCTATCTACCTATTTCTGGGGGCCCAAACATAAAATACCTTTGGGTTTTTTTGGGTACCTATCTAAATAGAGCCTATCTACCGTTCTACCTACCTGGGGGCTAACTGCCTAACTGAGGACTAAAATCTCCTTTAGGGCCCTTTTCCTAAACCTGTAACCTCCTAACGGGACTATCTACCTACCTCCCGCCCAACCTACTACCGGACCTCCTCACCTACTTACCTACCCCCCACTGGGCCCCCTCAACATACAGCTTACTACCTACCTGGGGCCTAAATGCGCCATCTTTCCTACCCGGGCCCCCCCCAAACTCCCCACTAAACCCAAAGGCCCATCAACCTACTTAGGGCCCCTAACCCATCTAACGAATAACCTAGACCCGGGGTTTTCCTACCCCCCTGGGGCCTTTCTATCTACACCTGGTTTTAAAAAGGGGAAGGGGTACAAGCATAGCTGTGACAAACTCCAAGGGGTTTTCCTCTGTTTCTCCCCCCCCTTAGGAGACTTTGCCTGTAAGCTGTGGCCTGTACCCGCTCTCCCCCTGGGGGAATTTTTCAAGATGTAAAGGGGACAGTGGGGGTGCTTGAAAAGGGGATTTTTAAAATATTTGTGTTCCCCAAAACTTCGGGGGGCGGTGGTGCTGGAAAAAGCCATCTGGTGGCTGGCTGGACCTCTATGTGGAGGAATATACGTCTGAAGAACCGTATACCTTTATCTACCCTATATGGGCAAGATTGTGGTAATATACAGTTCAAAGCACCTGTGTAAACTGGACCTTTTACTTAAAGTAGCTGTTTGAGGGGGAATACATCCAGAACTGTGAACACTGATGGGTTTCCCCTATATGGGCATTTTTGGAGCTAATATACTTGCGAGCCTGGGTTATGGTATTACCATTATGGTCACTATCAGCGTTAAAATTGGCTTTTATAATTTTTCATTTTAGTTATGTTAGGAGTATTAATATCAGTAAGGGGTGGTAATTTGTGGCCGTTTTTCCTAGCGTAAAATCAGGTCCTTTTAGAGAGTTATTGGTAAAGTTGGGCTTGTATAGTGGGATTTTTTTTGGTAGCAGTATATGTTGTTTTTATGGGAAGGGGGATTTTGCTCTTTGTTTTCTAGTAACGCTATTATTAATAGGTCCCAGTAATTGTTAGTGGGGGGGGGGGCGGGGGGGAGGAGGGAGGATCCAAAAATTTCTATGGGGGCCCCCGTCTTAGTTTTCGCCCCTGTATGACATTGCTGTAGGGCTGGGGATGGAGGAGGGTTGCTGGAGCAGAACTGCAGCAGGGTATGTACCAGTGAGTGTTTTTTTTTTTCCATTTTAGAACACATTCAGCGGGCCATGCTGGCAGTTTTCTGAACATCTCAGCCACCTCGTGAAGTCATTAGAGAAAATCCACTCTTCAACTGATAAAGGGAGTTGGGGTATTAATAAAACAAATTTTGATGTGTAATCCACAGTGAAAATCTGTGGCATTTAAACAATGGAATGTACATGCTAAGGATTTAAAAAAAATCTTTCGTCTGTGTGTGGATAGGAATTTAAATACCCTATCCACATGCATTGTAATGTAGAAGGTCACAGATTCTGCAATGAAAATCAGCGCGCTTATTATTTAACTATCCTGAAAAAATAGTAGTGTAAATTTTCTAAAAATGGAAACTGCATTAAATGTATCTATAGAATAAACATAAGGTACTCCCCTTTATAATCCCCAACATTCCAGCACCAAGACTCTGGTGAGTGCTGCCACACTAAACTGTATTTAATAGTACTGTACATCCACATGGATGCTGCTACGAATCACATACTTTAGTGGTGATGCTAGCATGTACAGCACAGATGACTCCAACGGTCATGTGTATGTACAAGACGTCATTGCTGTAGAATAGAGTAAGCCCACGAGCTGCCGCGTGGACACCCTGGTAGCTTGATACTGGGGTGGGAGTGGGGGGTATTATTCTTTTCTTCTTTCCTACTGTGGTGATGTACTAAATGATTCATCATCAGTGGAAAGTAATTTCCACATGAAGTGGTTGTACAGACACAACAGATGTGTCCATAAAATCATCTTACTGGAGAAGCAGTAGTGATTGAAAGCACCACATAGCACTCTATTGCAACTAAGGAAATTGATCCCTTTGGAGCACTGACAAAAACAATTGAATATGTGTATCCTCTACACAGAGGTTAAATAAAACTGTATACGTTTAATCATTGAATGATAAGAAAGAGTGAAAGGAACCTGGCGCAAAGCCCTACACTACCACCTAATATTAGTACAGAGAAAGAAGAAATACAATTTTGCCTGCACAGGTGAAGCACCATCCACAAATTAGGGGTGACCCCGATCCAAGAAACTAACACAAAGAAGGCCTTATTAATTCCTGTACTAAAAGGGCTCTTTATTTTAACATGGGTACCGTATGGCAGTATAGGTAGAGGTTCACTTTTAGTACAGGGTATTATATCAGAGCACTACTTGAGGTTCATGGTCCAGAGTTGCACTTTAATTAGAGAGGGTTCGCTGTGCTCAAGGGACTCAATTGTATGTTATTCTCTCTATTCAATTATTGGCTGGTATGTGTAGGGCATTTGTTAGGTTTCTTTTCTTCTGGGTAGTTTCTAATTCACAATCTAAACAATGTTATTTTTCCTGTATAAGGGTATACAGATATTTAATTTGTTTTTCTATGATTTTGCGTCCCGCACACATTTGATATTAGGTGGCTTGCCCACTTCCACAATAGGGTGTTAGTTGGTCTAGGCCTTCAGCCCTGACATGAAAATGGCACATCCCGACAGATCTTTGATCCAACCAACTTCATTTTATTTTTGAATTGTACTTCATTGAGTATTTTACCTTATATCAACTCTTGATATATCAGGAGAGGTTTAATTATACTGCTGAAAAACCTAAACCTGTTTTTAAAAGGGTTGTCTCACTCAAGTGTGGAGTTGCTTTTTCAGGTATAGATCTTGCACTAACAAGTACACTTTGCATATATATCCATTAACAGTGGTACATACCTATTCCTAGATATCCCTCTTGTATGGGCGCTTAAGCTCCCAGGTTCACTTATAGCTACAGTCATTATCAATCTCTACTGGTAGGCTGCCCTGCCACTGGTTGACATACTTACATGGACCTGGTTTACTGAAGCCTAGTTGATGCCAGTAATCACGTATCATGATATTCACAAAGTGAACCCTAGAAAATATGGGACTGAGCATGTGAGATGATTCTATGTTGTGAGACATACCCCTTTTTCTCAAAGAGCCAATTCAACAATTCTTTACTACTAACAAACATTATGGGATTCCTTTGTATGAAAAACTGTCTAGGCCTAAGGACTTACCTCTGTTGCTATTCCCTATCAGAGCTCACTATTTTCTTTTAATTTAATGCTCTGAAATAATGAAAGGGAGAGCTATGATCATGTTGCTCTGGACATCCAAGAAAAGTCTTCGACCTAGACAGTTTTCATTACATGTGGCTCATATGTATTCAAGATTTTTTTTTTAAAAATCGATTCAGATTTCCATGCGCTGTAATTGGGGTCACAATGAGGAAGTCTGAAGTACTACAGACTGATTATAATAAATATGCTACAGTACTAATACAAAGTGTCCTGCCGCACAGGGTTAGCAATTTGAAGGCTGTTCATTACTAACAGACATTTGTTTATGTATCCAAGTAGCTAAATTATTCACCGACCGTACATTCAAGTGTTAATTTGGTAACTATACTTGGATTCTTAGCGTCTCGTTCGTGGCGTCACCCATGTGCACTGAAGGCATATATTCAAGCAGGGTTATAGTGAGGTCACATGAAGCTGCATTGTTGCTTTACCTATTATCAATTGCGGCCTTCACCAGGCTGAGCTTTTTTATCCACACATGTGGAGTGACGGGGGGGCTGTGTGAACATATTTGTATGCTAGGACAGATTTTTGAATCTCTAATATGAACATTGGTTCCGCCTCAGAACGTGACTGCTAAGAATACCAAGTTTGCTTTCCTATAATTTTAAAACTGGTTTGTTTCGATGTGATTATATTTTGCCTACATTTGGTAACATAGAAATATATATTATGTCTGTGTTTGGATACATGCCTCAGGATTTTATAGCGGAACAGGGAGAGAAACCGAATCCATTGACAGGACTCATACTCGTGAGTTAATAATTAGGAAGTCTTTTCGTGTTTTAAATACGTATATTTATATTTCTACGAAAATTATTACAATACTAGCAAAGATTCTTGATTGTCAGGAACCTCATTTGTAGTTTAATTCACAGTCCATTATATGACACTTCCTACCTTCAAATGGTCTGCAGCGGTGTAGTCTTGAAGAATATCACGTGTCATGAGCTGGCTGGATGGGTCTATAGGTGTGCAGTTGGATGTTTACACACACATTTCCCCTCAATGCAGTCTTAAGTATTCATAGGGGCAATTTTCAGAGCTTGCAAAAAGAACCCTGCCTGGGTGTTCGCCTTTTCATATTTTGATTGTTATCTTGCCAGCGTAAATTATGTGTCAAAATATGGTGACGTCCCAGGTCCGGTACCAAAATTGGGTAGTACTGGCAAGTATATCCTGTTCAGGGGGACTAATCAAAAGGAGCCCACTGTTAGGAAATTAGTAATGGTTGGGGTCCCCATTTGTTTTGGCTGTACGAGGGCCTGAATCAGTTAAATAGTGACTGATGGCAGCTCCCTGGTGAAGGCTGTACATATCTGGTGGACAAGGGAACAATCATTCATATATACCCAATATCAAGGGTTTTTAAGGGATGGTACTGTGTCATTAGTGATGATTTTGTAGAACCCCGTCAGGGAGTTATTTTATGGTTTTCTAGTTTTCATTTTTCACTTACTCTAAAACCTTTCCATATTTCTATTTATTTTTCTTTCGACATAGACATATGTAGGTTTGTTTTTTGAGGGGCAAGACCTATTTTTTAATGGTATTATTGATATTTCCTCATATATTACCATAATTGTTAAGGGAAAACTTGAGGGGTGATAAATGTGATAAAATGCAATTTGCTTGTTTTTGTGGGTTTTGCATTCTTAAGGATTATTGACCATTGCGATCAGTATTAATAAGGTTGCTTTGAAATCTAGTGATACCACATTGTTAGGACATGTGCTTTTCATTTTCTGAGACCAAGAACTGTGATGGTTTCTTTTTTGTAACGTGAGGTCTAGCTTTTATTGGTACCAAATAAAATGTATGGAACTTTTTAAACCTTTTTTTTTATCCGCATTTTTAAAGGCAGATTGTATAGGACATCATTTCTCAGCAGATATATAGAATCCTCAGGAGTCAGCATAGGTGCACCTTTATTTCAATGGTAATATCCAGTACAAAAATTTCAGCTCACTTGGAGCCTTTTTCATTGCATAAATACATTGTGCCAAATAGAGTACATTAGATAGCAAATAGTGGGGCGGTGCTAATCTATACTAACCTCCCAATCACAACACCCTAGCATATCCCTTAAGTGTATTCTTTCTTCAAATAAAATCACAGATAGTATATAAACCATTACACAATAGTACTCATCTATGATACATTTTAAATGAATATTCTAAATGTGTAAGGAAACACCTCACTAGTCGAGAACGGGATTATCCGCTCCTCCAATTAGTGGCGTCTCAAACGTTGCATCTGCGCATGTCGTTCAGGTCCGCCGCATGTTACAATCGTTGCTCGAATGTGGAACTGTACTGCAGCATGTCCTTTGCCAGTACTAAAACGGATAGGGACACAGAACAACTGCGCGTCGTACTGTTGCACTTCTTTAAGGGAATATACATTTCTAAGGGATCGGGAACAAAATACATGGGACGCAAAATTGTCCAAACTCATAGGGGCTGCAATAACTACAAAAAAGAGTGTCAAGCATCTACACTTTTTTAAATTAGTCCCAAGAGGATATAAATTACAATTATTCATATAAACAATAGGGCAAACTTAAGAAATATGCTATATAGAGAAACATTTTTTATATATAACTAGTTCAAAAGGAATATTTAATATTTAAAAAAGGGGATGTATTATATTAACGAGGAGAAGTTGTATCACGCCATCAACATGTCGTCACTAAAGGAAAAGATAAAATACAATCTTTACTGAACTATATATTAACAGCTAAAATCAAAAAGCACATAATTACATATATACCAAATTAATCCAATAATTACAACCTATATCTAAGTACCAATATTGAATTCGCATGTTCTTCCTAGTGGTTGTTGTGTCTTTAAATTATAGATCCATTCGTTCTCCTTCCTCATTTAGGATTTTTTTCGCGATCTCCTAATCATCTACGTTAGACTTTTACTACCTGGTCTATAATTCTAAATCTCACACTGTAGATATAGAATGTCCTTTTCCATCGAAGTGTCTAGCTACCAGTAATTCAGTCTATCTGTCGTCTAATCGATAAAAATTTGTTTGTTTTTTTGTTTTTTTGGGTTATATGACGTTCCACTCGACTTACAATCGTTTGTTTCCCCTTCGTTGTCTAAACTTCATGGGGACATGATTCATAATTGATTATACATATGTACACGAACGGACAGGTAGTATCCAACTTTGATCTGAATCCTTTTGTATGTATGAGGATGTGAAAATGAATCACCCCGTAAGAGATTTACCTCTACTTGTGCAATTTTAAACTATGGAATAATGCCAACTTAGGAGGACATAAAAGTATGTTTGTTTTCTTAACATCTAATACATATGATCAATCAGCATGGAACTAATCTGTCACGCAAATTCCTAGACCTTCGATTAATGCCATCATGGGGGTAAGGAAAATTAACGGTTAAATTGGGTATATCCTTTGCATAACATTGTCACCATTCTTTATGAGGCCTTCGCTATTCATCCAACACAACTTCGAATGTGTGTTGGTAACAAAACGGAATGCCTTGCCACTTTGTTCTTCTGTTTAACATATCCATTGCTATCCTCCCTTTGTGACTATCTCATCGGCCACGTGAAACAATGTCGTTTAATGTAATGTTTTGGGTTAACCCCGCTGAACATCAATGATTTTACACATCTCCCTGTATCTTTACATCCAATTTACCTCTTCAGATACTATCCTCATTACTCTTATTAGTTGACTCCACCGGTTATGTATCTAACATTATGCTTTGGTGGCTTATAATCTAAGAAGGTTTAAGAATCGGTAATGTCCACTTTATCAAATAAAATCCGTTTCCATTTTGTACATATTGTACATCGACCTTTGTATCTTAATTACTGACAATGACTTATATGGATTACTATTAGTAAATTGTATGGTCTACATCACATCCATTAAGGTGATTATGGATAATACATCAATCCAGTTTCATTTAATGTGCCTGTCCATATAAGGCATAATAATATCATAGAAAGGTGTAGCCTCCTCCAGATACTGGGATACACGATCCGAAAAGAATGATTTATGCACAAATTCTGTCCTACTACGCCGCCATATAGATGTTAGAGTAGGTGGGGCCTCACATTGGACCCATTGCTGTGCTTCTCAATTGGTGATAATATTTTGAAACCTATAATGGTAATTAATTCCTTCTGAGGACAATCTCCAACAAATGTTAAGGACAAACTGTGCATATTTTGGGTCTCGAACACCGAGCCGGCAAGAGCACACACCAACCGCCTCCAATCCCTGTAACATGTCGAATCGAAGTGTATAGTAGACAGTCGAACGAATCTTAAAGGAAGAATTTTTCTGGTAATTCAAATCTTAAACAGGTGGACTCCAGGTAAGGTATTCTAAAATATGCCTATTGGGTAAAATTCTTATAACCTAAGTGGTTATTTTGATCCTCGAATGGTTGTTTTACAAATTAAATTCCGTTTCCTAATTGAGTGGCACAGTTTATGGGGTCCAATGTTGGACCAAAAACGTACGACTTCATCTTTTATGGCGGATGTGAGAGGACAGTGTGGTTGTGCCAATTATTCTTTTAATTTCGGTTCGTTATCCTGTGCTTGGTCTGGTTGGAGCTACTTAGATGATTGTTTGTTCCCTTTTTTGGAAAGGCAAATTAATTGAACTTGATGAGTTTCATAATATACTTAGTGGATGTGTTGTAGGGCTCTACAATTTACTAAGTGTGTATTGAGAAGTATTTGCAGTTTTTATGGACAATTGGTCTCTTGACTAGATGGTCAATTCGGAATAAGGATTTATTTGTTTTAATTATATTCCGATCGTTATTAACCTCTTAGATTATATAAGAGTTTAACCCATCAAGCATTTGTTGATATCTTTACCATGGTTGTCAACCTATTAAGAGTAAGGAAGGATTGTATCTGATGAGGTTAAATTCGAGTTGTTTTTGATTTCAGGTGATTGTGTTTTATATGTGATTTCAGCGACGGTTATCCCTATATCATTACTCTTTTAACGACCATTGTTCACGCCTGAGTTATGTTCAATGGTAGGTTTCAGTGGTTTGTATAAAAGTTGTTCATTGTAGGTTTGGTTTAAGGTTGTTATATCTTTACACTATACATGGATATTCGGCCATGGGCTGGTAACGTAGATGTCGGTCTGTGCCGGACAATGGCGCGGTTCAGAGATGTCTTAGATTGGGGCTATGGGTTCGGCTATTGGTGTTCAATATGGTGTCACGGTTGGTGCAGTTTAACCAACATGTGGGATTTGAGTGCTGGGAAGTCTGGGTTTGTGGAGGGGATATGTGTTGTTCATTGAACTGGACGCTGTTATGGGATGTGTAAGTCCAGAGGAATCTTTGTCTTATTTCTGTCTGGGGAACGCAGTACTCGGGAGGGATTGGGGAATCACGGGGGTTTCGGGAGAATGGGGGCGGGCAATGATAAGCGTTAGGGTTGAGAGGTCAGGGACCGGGACTGCGATGGAGGATAACTGAAAGGATGAAAGGAATTTTGTGGCTGGACTGTGTCATTTGGAATATGTAGTGTGAAGACGATCGGGAGGCTGTTGGGTTGAGTGATTCGGTATTATGGGAAGGTTGGGGTTGTTGTTAGAGTGGATGGATTTTAGTAGTTTGGATGTGCTGGAGTTTCGCATGTTTCACTATAAGTTTTTAGGCTAGGGTAGAAGATCATGAATGCTGTTTTTACAGGTTGCTTCGACACTTCGTGAGCATTTATTTGGGTATGTCTTTGAGTGTCTACTGGTCCTAGAGATTCTAGAATTATGCCCAGGTTTAATCAGTACCTTACGTCACGAGGTTCGGTTGTCAAGATCGACAAAAAAAAAATATCCTATGGAGGAAGGATGTTAGAAGGGATCTATAATTAATCACAACGACACCTATATGGGTTGAAATCACATTCGAATTCAATAGTGGTACGTCTGTTGTGGTTTATTTGATTATTTGGTACCTAGATGTATTTTCGTGCTTTTATGTTTTTAGCTGTTTTTATTAGTATAATAATGATGTATTTTTCTTTCCTTTTAGATACTTTGCCGTCAGTCGGCGGGTAATCTACGCGGTATTCCTCTTATACTAGCTCATCCTCTTTTTTTATTTGTTTAATTAGTCCTTTTGAAATAGGGTTATTAAATATTGTCTTCTCTATATAAGCTTTTTGTATTTAGTTTTGCACTATTGTTTGTAATGTCTATTTGTCAATTTATATCGATCTAGGGACTATTGTAAATCAGGTGGTGTTGACCTGTCACTCTGTTTTTGTCGTGATTGGCACCTTTAGTCGTTGGGACCAATTTATGTCCATATTATTTGTCCCCGTTTCTGCGCCTTAGATATTGTTAATATTCCGTATAGTAGTGCTACATGAACAAGCGGCACGTTTGGTTTACATACACAGCGAATCTGATTCGACTGATTGAATCGGTTCAGTCTGATTTTTTAGATCATCTGAACACACTCAAGAATTACAGGGCGGAGAAGGGGAGGTATGGATAACATCAACGACAACAGAAGAGGCAGAGGCATGAGAATGTTCAATACAGATATCATACCAGACAGTGGACCCGGTCGTGTTTCGTTCAGCAACTGAGGGGACACCTATCCAAAGGGACTTGGATTCTGAGGTGAATTTTCGTGGTGTTTTTCTCGTGCGGTTAACCTCTTTGTCGAGATTAATATGAGGGATGAATTGTTGTATAGAGGTCTTTCCTTTAGTACCTGTTTCAGGTATCGATTGGTTTCAATTTGATGGTGTCTCTGTAATTTTCTGTCGCTTGCACATAGAGGGCTTTCTTTAATGTCATTAAGATGGATGGTATTGAAAATTTGTGATGACGTTTGATTATGTAACATACTGTTAATTTGAACTGATTTGGGGGTTGGGTTATGGCTCTTATCTCCTTCCTCTTTAATATCCACTTTGTGGAGACTTACATTGAGTTGACTACTTGATATATGAGGTGCGTTCTGCAAGATAAAAATTGTCTGTAGTGTATAGAATCTAATTTGTCATTCTGCGGGAGAATCAGGACTTAAAGAATTTGGTTGTAACAATCGTTACCTCGTTATGAAGCCGGCTAGATAAGGGGGAGCGGTCGTGGTAATGGACAGGGTCCACTTTTGAGTAGGGAAATTTTTCGCCATTTGTGTGATGGTAAGTTTTCTATGTTTTGGCTTTGGGAACCCAAGTTTGATATTTTGATAAGGAAATCTTTGTTGTTATTGTCTGGGTGTTTGTCGAAAAGAATTTTCGTTGTAAATTGGGAACTTTTTTGACAGATTCATCTCCTCGACCAGTGACCCCTGTTTTTTACTCCCTACCATATAGATAATCACAAGGATTTGGGTAATCCCCCTGCGAGACCAATTGGTAGGGTAGAGGGTTCCAGTTTTCAGTATATAGCGATATTCCTTGACAAGGTCCTTCGGTCCTATGCCACGTTCCGCACTCCCTCCTATGTCTGAGGATTCGTATGATTTTTTATTAAAGTTGCGTGGCGTTGTGATTAACATGATATAAATTCTTCCTTGTTTCGTTCGTCGTTGTATCACCTATACACTGTCGATCCGGACTGTTCTGGTTTGGAGGAGGTTGTGTGGTCTCTACGCCGGCTATGGGATGCGAATCCGAACGTATGCAAAGTTTGTCCTTACTATTGTTGGAGATTGTCCTCAGATGGAATTATTTCCTTTTTGGGGTCTTATTTTGAATCGTACAATTAGAGAAGACCACTGCGTGATGGGGTCCTAATGTGGGGCCCACCTACAGCTAACATCTTCATCTTGTCGGCTGTGGAGGACACGATTTGTGCTTATAATATTTCTTTTCGGAATGTATTCTCATGAGATGGTGGCGCTACATCGATGAGTTTGCATTATCGTTGGACTGGCCAATTAATAGAAAACTTGATGAGTTTCATTAATCAACCTTATTGGTTGTGTTGTTGGTCTACAACTTTATAATAAGTGTGTATCTGAGAAGTCATTGCAGTTTTTAGGATACATGGTATATGTTCAAGAAGGTCAATTTGATAACGGATTTTTTTGTTAAATATACTGACGATCGTATTAACCTCTGTTGCATTTTATGGTTTTTCACACAATAATCATTTGTTAGATACTATTTACCATGGTGTCCAAATATTAAGCAAGTAAGGAGGTTGATTTCTGATGAGGGTATATGGATGTTAAGAATTCAGGAGATGTGTAATAAATTTCGTTCAGCGGGGTTACCCAAAATCATTACTTAATCGAACAGTGTTCAACGCCTGAGATTGTTAAAAGGGTGGATACATTGGTTTGTAAACAGAAGTGAACAAAGTGGGTAAGGATTACGTTTGTTACAACAACATACTGTCATTTGGGTGGAGAAGATTAGCGAAAGTGCCTCACAGGAAAAAGAATGGGACATTTATGCAATGGATTACCAATGTACCTGTATTTTCCTTACCCCACATGATGGCTTATCGAAGGATTGGATTATTGCGGGAAGATTAGTCCATGCTGATTGTCTCAGTTATGAGGTAAGAAACAAAACAATAATCTTTTCTGCCTCCTAAGTGGCGGCAATTTTTTCCATGTTTAAAATTGTCTCAATGTATGTTGGTATTCTATTTACGGTGTGATTCATTTTCACACATCTCATACAGGCCAAAAGGATGTCAGATCAAAGGTAGATTTACCTGTCGTTCTCATATGTAAATCTAATGTTTAAATGTCCCTGTTGTTTAGTATACGTAGGGGATAACTACGATGGAAGTCAGGGTAACGATTAGACAAACATAAAAAGTACACGATTAGACGACAGGATGTCTGATTTACCGGTAGCCTAAACATTCGTTGGAAAAGGGACTTCTATATCTCAGTTGAGATTTAGAATTATTTGTCCTAGGTTGTACCTCTACGTAGAGGTTTGGAGATCGCGATAAATATCACTAGGATGGATGGAGTTAGAATGGATCTATAATTTAAAGGACTCTACAACCACTAGGGTTGAAACATCGTATTCAATATTGGTAGTATTGTAGAGGTTTATTTGGATTATGTGGTATTTATGTATTTTGTTGCTTTTTTGATTTTAGCTGTTTTTTATTAGTTAATAATTGATGTATTTTTTTCTTTTCATTTTCTGTAGACAGTCAGTGGCGGGTCTCATCGGTCTATCTTATATTTACAACTACCTTTTTTATTATAGTTCAAATTATGTCCTTTTGAATAGGTACTATATTAAATTGTTTCTCTATTTTGACTTTTTGACTCAAAGTTGCCACTTTTGTTTGCATGAATTTTGTAATTTATAATCGCTCTTGGGCTATATTGTTAAATTGTGGAGTTGCTGTCACTTCTTTTTTGAGTGATTGGCCCCTTTTGTTTGGACAATTTTGTCCATAGAATTTGTCCCGATGCGCTTTGAAAATGTATTTTCCCGTTACAATTAGGGTCAACAGAACTAGCGCAGTTTGGTCTGTGTCCATATTCTGGTCTTACGTACTGCATTGGTAATGAGCAGTTCTGTTCATCCTCCGAGACAATGGAGTTGACATGCGCGGAATTGAACGGACATGCTCAGAGCAAGGTGGGAAGACACGGAAATTTGGAGGACGGTTGATACCGCTCGAAGTGTGGTGTTCCTTAAACTTTTATGAATGGGTTCTTAGTCACTATTGGTGTATGATATTACTATCTGTGATGTTATTGGAAGATATGAATTCACTTTATTGGATATGCTAGGGTGTGATTTGGGTGGTTGGTTAGATGAGCACCGCTTATTTGCTATATATTGTCTCTATTGGACACATTGTATTTATGCTTGATATAGGCTCAATGTGAGCTGAAAACGTTGCAAAATTTTGTACTGGGATTTTTACCTTCTTGAATTAAGGTGCACCTATGCTGACGCCTGATTCTTCTTTCTTGCTGAAATTTGGCTATTTAAAGGGTTAGGACTACCCTTGCATTGGCCGGCTATTGCATTTGTTTGGTGCTTTAAGATGGACAATAGGGGAATCTCACAGTGCTATCATTCTACAGTATTTGATTTTGTGGCTTTTAGGACAACCATTCTGACACTGTATTTGTGTTTTTTTTATCCAAAATCTTTAATAACTGTGGTTTTTTCGTCATGGTATGTGTTAAATCGGACCTATTGGTATCAAGTGTTACTATTTATTGTTTATTCTTTTTGCAAATTTTTTTATATCGGTATCGTGGTATAATAATTTTTTTATTTTTGTATTTTAACATTTAGGGCCACATGTTGAACACTGTTTAGGTCTAAAACTCATTTTGTTGCCCATAGCAGCCAATCAGAGCGCCCCTCTCATTTCATAGTGCTCTGGAAAAATGAGAGGGGAGCTCTGATTGGTTGCTATGGGCAAGAAAGTAAGTTTTACCGCTAGACAGTTTTCATACATGTGGCCCTTAGTCCCCTTAGACTTGAACATGCAATGCTTGATCACTTGTACTATATGTGGCAGTAGGGTGTCATAGGAGTATAGTCATAACAGCACTGGAGACCTTCATTAAGTCTCTGGCTCCAATGACAAGCAAACAACACCCTGCAATCATGTCGTAGGAACATCCAATCAGAGGCTGCAATGGACCACAGCCACACATTCTAATCATTTAGACGCCACAGTCAGCTTTACCAGATGTCTGAATAATTAAGTGGCAACTACTATCCTGGTAATTCCTGGTTGTTGTGGTTTCTGGCTATGAAGCGAGCTTTGCAAGTTAGCCCATTTCATTCCCCCTTAGCGCAATTTGGATATACAGGTATGTCCATTTGTGCTAAGGGGTAATTTTTGACTGGATTTCTTTTAAGTTGCATATTTTACGTTTTCTACCAAACAGTATAGTAAATATAGTTTAATCACTGTCATATACTATAGTCGAGTCACATTATTACGACCACTTACTACTTTCAGTGTTGGCAGCATTTATTTTATGAAGGAAGTCACATGTCTTGAACTTTCTTGATGGATATATAAAGTGGGTGTGAGACGGTCTGCATACATATTATTCGTTGCTGTCATGGATAAAAGGGGCAATTTATCAGAGCTGAAAAAGGGATGATTATTGGCTTACAGACCAAGGGTGGTAGTATTTATAAAACTGTGCATTTTGCAAACTCTTTGCATGTGGCTGTGTTAAAAGCTGACTGTCTTCCTTAGGACTGTAGATCTTCCAGTTAGATAATGCAACATGTCACACTGCTAGAAATTTATGACATTAGTCGAAAGAGTATGACCAAGACTTCCAAGGATTATCCTAGCCCCTTAATTCTCTGTGTTCACAATGTGGATACTGCCCAATGCCTCCTCCAGTAGCTGTGGGATACACTGCAGTCAGCATGACTCCAGATACCTATGACAACATTTCATGTCCTTACTGAGTCACTAGCTGCAGTCCCTGCTGCACATCGTGGTTACTCTGGATATTAGCTGGTGGTCATAATAATGTGACTCGATTGTGTAGCATCTCTACTTCTCAAACAGTATGTTATTTTCCTCATACAGTAGATTTCTGTTCCTTTTTTCTAACCTGTATTGAACAGATGATTCCTGGCCTGGTACAAGTAAATTCATATTTTGTTCTACACGAGAACAAAAAAAAAAAAATTTCAAACAAAAGCACAAAAAAATTGAGTCTTCAATATTGTGATTTCTGTGCTCTCATAGCAAGTGGCTCTAAAATAGCAGTAGAGGTTTCTTCACGATAAGATTGCTAATCACTGTAGTAGGAAGACTTCTTTATCCATGTACACGAGAGAGATTTATTGTTACTGGTTCGTTGTACCAACAGTGCACAAATCTCTCCCCAAAAAGTGGGCACAATATTTATCAAGAAGGCGCACACCCTGTAAAAAAGCTTTTAGAACCTGAATACACAGGGGATACCACAGTAGGCCTCTGCTGTATTCTTACATTACATTGGAATTATGGAAACTGAAGTTTGAATTTAATGAAATAAAGAATTTTTTTTAAGAAAATGCCTTGGAGGTGCTCGATCCACAAAAATCTTGGGCCTCTGAGCATGGCAGACCTGGAGTTTCTTGAAAACTGCATATGCCGTACATCCTTTTGGAAAGGCAGAAAGACAGAGAGAAAGAGGCAAACAGCAAGGGGCAGAGTATAAAAAGCATTTACAGTAGCTGGAGGGTGGGACACCAGAATCAACCTCCATGGTGGGTCCCATAATCAACACCAATGCTGGCCCTCCAAAATGAAATTCCACTGGTGGGCCTAGATCAGTCTTGAATTAATGCCATAGAATTTTTTAGAAAACTGAGTTTTTTTTTATGAGGTTTATATATAGATTTATATGCTCCAATGTCTTAGTTTGCATGGTAACAATGACAAGGACTTGGGGAAAGAGATTAATGTGGAAAGTGTTTTCCCAGGAAAGTCTTTTATAAAGTAAAAAACATTGGTAGGTAGATACAGTTGTTAGGACCCCTCATTGGGACATCCTGTAGGTCCGTGGCTTGGGGTATCAGAGATGTATCATGTAGTGGTTTAAAGATTTCTGTCCATTATATAACCAGGATAGATCTTTAACCACTAGAGATAAACAATAAAGGTTCAAAATGAATGAAATGAAGGAAAGATCCTAAAAATTCTGAGTATTGAAAAACTGCATAAGAGTATAGTATACAACAAATATTTTTATTTTGCCAAAGTATCCCTTTAATATGAAGACTCACTGAATGTTGTTTTAGAAAACTGAATGAATAGCACATTAAAATTTCCCACGCGTATCCTGTACACTGTTTAGCAGACTGCAAACACCAGCTGCTGTAACACGATGTGCTGGCTGATGAGCCCTCAGATGAATACCGTTGTCTATTTGCTTAGAATTTCCAAATAAATCTCACTTTTTTATTGATTACTATAAGTGAAGAATAGATTTCCATCACCCTATTATGTTTCCTCATTACAATCAGCTGATTTTTCTTTAAAGAGGAGCTGTGAATATCCTGACATTTATTATAGTAATTACTAGTATTCCCTGTGAAATAATTCCTGTTATTCCTTCTAGAAATGTATTAATCAACAACTGGGATTTACCACATGGGGTCCCTATTTACTCAGGTAAGGATGTTGGTAACATCCAGTGCTAAATGTAACCATGAATATTTAGGAAGAGCAACAGAGTTGTTATTTCATGGGAACACAAAATTTAGTAAATCATTCAAGACAATAAGATCAATAAGGTAATGTAAAGTGAAAAAATGTAAAAATCATGTTTGTGATGCAACTTCTATAACTTAAAATTGGTAAACATGGTTAGCATTTTTTGTTTCACAAGAAGGACAAAACGGATTGTGATAGAACTTCACAATCGTAATACCCTTAAGGTACGGCCACACAGCAGTCGTATAACGCCGGGTGGATTCTGTTTAAGATTCCGGTCGTTATTTTATTGCGTTTTTAATGGTTTTGGGGGACAGTTCTGGTTTACGGATCCACACACCATCAGCCCAAAAACCGGGGTGGAAGATTGTGCATGTTCCGAGTTATTCGAACCGCAGGTGGTGTGAAAATCTGCCGGGACGGTTGACAGTCAGTTTTCAAATCTGAAAAAACGACTGAAAAAACTTGCCATGTGGACGTAACCTTAGAACCTCTTCTGCTTATAGCATCTGCTCTAGTGTCTCTTTTAAATAAGAGAGATATTAGTTGATCAAAACTGTCTAAGGCTGTGCTCAAATGGTGTACAAAAAAATCTGTATGGAATCTTAAAGCAATCCACATCTGTGTCATTCTCTTTTACACATATATTTTTCCACATATAGATTTTTTATATTAAGCATGTCACTTCTTCATGTATTTCTGCTTCAATTTCCTGCTTATTTTTCCTATTAAAGTCAATGGCGCAGTAGAAATCTGTATGCAATATGCGTGTCTTCATTTTGACACAAATTCCATGTAAAATACGCCATGTGAACATACCTTTATACAAAAACGCGTAACAGCCAATCACAGAGCATCTTTCATGTTTTCAGAACAGTATGAGAAACCTAATCTGAGCTCTGATTGATTGCTCTGGGCAAAAGTTCAGTTTTCCTGTGGAACAGTTTTGATAAATGAGACCTACTGTGTTACCTGACTAAATATCAATCATATGTTGTTCTGTTCATTACTGGTAGTAATAATTTATGATGTTTCATATCTATTGCATTTTTAAATATCGTAGAAAGCAGTTCCTTCTCTTTGCTCCGAATGTCTGGAAACCGTAACATATTTTAAAGTAAAAGACAACAAAATGGACATGAAAAGTAAATTTTATTAAACATGTTTACATAACATGAGTTGGAAGTTTATTTAAAAGCACAGGGGGGTGTTAAGACAAGTGGTCAAATAGAAAGATACTACCCAATTATAATTAGTTCAGTTGTTTTGGCCACTAAGACAGTACATAATCTAGTAGTGCACCAGTGCTTCAGTTCTTCCTGCTCAGCAGGTCAAGCAGTAACCCATCTATGCCCTCCACAAATATGGGCATAATGGTTTCCGCCTGTAATAAATAATTCACTTGGTGCAGGCAGTATGTCTATGAATCAAAACCTAGTGTGTACACAATTTCTACATGTGTTACAGCCCCACAGTAGGAATTTACACCAAAATATTTATTATAAGGAATTTGGTCCGTACTACATTACGTCTCCATAGGGTAGAAAATAATGTCCATCTATAGGCATTTAGCACCAGACTAACACATCTAGTCTGGTAAAAACCTGCAAAATGTCTATCAGAAAAATGGATGGCTTAGATTTCTTGGTTATGTCATTATCATTACGGTCAAACTGTACAAGTACATGCAACATACAAGCCAGCCTATGTGGAACTAACACACATTATTAATTAACCTTTTTTTGTCTCTTTTTTTTTTATTTAGTACAAAACATGCATGCAGCGTTGAATTACTCCATGACATGCTGCTCTACTCGTGTGATCACAAAATTGAATGGCCCAAAAAAGGAGGGAAACATTATCAATGCACCTGCACAGTCTGCAGCTTTTAGCACACGTACAGAGATCACGAGGAACTTCAAGGCCAAAAAGGGACAAAGGAAAAAAAATGCAAATTGAAATTTAAGTATATTTTTTTTCTCCAAAAAAAGTAAAATATTTTGCGTTAAAAAATCAAGCCTTGTGCTTGCATCAATCTCAAACAAATGTAAACGAAAATCTGATAAAAATATTAGTAAGTGCAGAATATCTCAACTGGAATTTCCAGTGATTTTAAACAGCTCATACCATGCTCTACCCAGGACAGACACAGGTGTCTAAAGTGACACATATCATACAGACCTGGATACAGCTCAAAGTGTCATATGCTCATCCCCAACATTGGTCAGCATTACGGGATGTAAACTATACAATTTATACACAGAAACAAGTACAACAATTGGCTAATGGTAAAAGAAAAACAGCGCGGACGGTGCGTTATCTGGAAATGCCAAAGGAAGGAAATCTCTTGTAGCAGCCTTAGCGTTGGTTGCAAACAGACTTCTTCAGATCTCTCCCATGCACAGAATTAAATCAAAAAGAAAAACATAAAAGCCATAATTTGTACTGCAATCCAAAATTTACAAACTCAAAAGTGGAAAAAAATTCTTTGCAATATTTAATATTTTTTTTTTACATATTCTGATAAACAATATTTTGATAAACAATCTTCCGCAATCAATCGTTTTACAGTTTCCTATTTCGCAGACGGGAGTAACACAAACATGTTGGCAGTTGTATCATAAGATGAGTGAATGTTGGCAAAAAAAACCATATCCTGGATGGGTGAAATAATGACAGCTATTGCATCCATGGCGATCCTGTAGTGTTAGTCACATCATGTAAGAACATAGATGCATTTCTGCACCATTTCTAATGGGGTATACTCCATGCGACTGCTGCACTGCAGCTTGTGCATTCATCCCTAGCCCTGATGCCACAATAAGGGGTTAGTGCTGACAATTGCTGTGCTCCAATAGAATTGCAGCATGCAGTATAATACATAAAATACATCTGTGGTTCCCAGTGGTGAAACACTACATGAAAAAGCAATGTCAGTAATTATAGGAAAGCACTACATAGCAGCGCTCCTTAAAGTCACTGTCAGTATTTCAGGCAGTGGGGAATATTACATGGAACCACAGCCATCATCACTTCTGCAATGCTCAACTTTTTACCAAATCAATAAAAAAAGGACAGAAAAGCGGTATGTGAGAATAATCACAAATGCTTTTATGAAACTGGCAGATTAACACATTATAAAAAAAAAAAAAGAATGGAATTAACAAGTATAAAATATGCTGAAATACCAATATGATAACACTGCTTATGGTCTGTAAAAATGTATCACAAACATTTCTAACAGAGTGAAAGCTTCCAGTTTGTAATTCAATGTCACCCTTACTATCCCATTGAGCATGTGTGACTTCAATAGTGCTGAACCTAATATTCATTTACAGTACTCATATTCTTGCTTTTTTTCTGCCAATAGGACTCATTTTCAGATCTTTTTTTTTTTTTTTGGATCACTACTACAGGCAAAAAAATAAATGATTGTCTGTCTCCAGCAATGCTTTTGATCATACATATACCGTTCAGAATCTTTTATTGGGCATTAACATTGTGATTACATCAGGTTAGACTGCCTTCAAGGTGGCTATGACCTAATGGAAGGAGGACCTGTTGAACTTTCAAGAGATGATTGGGAAGCCCTGCGAGTAAGGGGTGTCATTGTTGGATCCACCAATGATGAGGGTGGAAACAACTTATACCATCCGATCACCACACTGGACAGATCCAGTTCTTCTAGGAGAATCTGTGCAACACCCATGAAACACTTATGATCCATTCGGCCATAGTCTCCCCATACAATAACCTAGAAAAATAACAGAAATCAAGTTAAAATTATATTATTAATATACATAGTAATGTACTATATATTATTTTCAGTTACTGTTTTTAATTTTATACGACTTAAATTAAAGGGGTTGTCAACCTTTACGTTTTTATGTGTTGAGCATAATACTGCCCATTTAAAATAAAAAAGTAATACGTACCTCTCTCCTCGCCTTGGATCTAGCACTGCACCGTCCTCAATCTCCGGCGGTCTTCCATTTATTTCTTGCTTCTTCTAAACATATACGTCACTGATGCAGACTGATTGTCTGCAGCAGTGGTGCACCTGTTCAGAAAGTGAGTATGGTGCAGTGCTGGATCTGAGGTGAGGGGACGGGCGAATATTGCTTTTTTATTTTAAATGGGCAGTATTATTCTAAATTTTAAAAAAAAAAAAAAGGAAAAAAAAAAAGGTGGACATCCCCTTCAAGATTCTAAGGACTTGTATGAGTTATGGGTGGTCCCCCTACCCTTTTTTAAATCACTTAAATTTAAAAATAGCTTTAATTCATGTTAGCATAGTAATAAAACAAATACTTTATAACTTGCATCCCATAAAACAACATCTTGGTGTGCGGTAACCAACTGATACCTGCAAAACAGTTGATGATTAACATTGTATATCACATCCCATATCTCCCAAATGTCCCTATTTTGGAGGGACAGTCCCTATTTTAAACTCTTGTCCCCCTGTACCTCTTAGCTCTATATATGTTCCTCTTTTTTCATTTGGAAAATAGATTTGCATCAATAAACTGATCATCTTGCTTTAAAACGTATCTGATTGCTTCCCCGCTGTATATTACATAATAACTTGCTTAATATTTCATCATTGGATACAAGGCAATCCTGAAAATGTATCCCTTTTTGGCTATCTAAAAAGTTGGCGTGTGTGTGTTTGGGTGTGGTTAGAGGCGTGTCTTGTTGCGATGTCATGTGTTTGGGGTGTGGTTAGAGATGTGACCTGATCTGTCCCTCTTTGCAATCTCTAAAAGTTGGGAGGTCTGCACATCCTCCGAACACATACTCCACATAAAATCACATACATAAGTCCAGGTAAACCCTAATTGTCCATTGAAGGTATGCTCGAGATGGAAATGCCTTGGATTTTCTGCAGTGGAAAAAACTGCAAAAAATCTGCACTCAGTGGTGTGGATTTGCTACTGCGGAAATAATATAGGGAAAATGCTAAAATAAGTTGAAAAAAAAACAATGCAGCTGCGGATTTTGTTGTAGATCCACAGTGTTTCTGCAGCAAAATCTTTTTCACTGTTTAACAAAATAATGTATCAGGGCCTTTACAATACATTATTTACTCAAATAAAACAATAACTATTAGAATTACTATAAAAGAGTTCCCCCTATATTGATAGTCACACAAAAATCACACAATATTAATCAATGTTAAATAGCTAATCATAAAAGAACCTTTTACTGTAGGTAGGTAGGTAGTGTAGGATATAGGGTACAATGTAAGAGGACCAGTTCTACTCACAATACAGCCATTCTTCCTTGACCCTCTTCAACGATCACACCATATACAGATTTCTGAAAACCAACAGGAATCTTATCCTATCAAAAGGACCTTAAACAAGCCCTCACACAGCAGGGTCATCGGCCCGATAAGGGCGGCCCCACCATTCCGATGACTCTCCCTCTGAATCCTTTAATATCCCTCATTATGCAACAGTTACAGATAGTATGATTAGTTTCCAGGGTATAAGCCTTCTGAGGGAGAAAGCAGTCCCGACGTGTTTCACCTACAGGGTAGGCTCATCAAGGGACAAATATTCCCCAATAGGTGCATAACCCCAACTAGCTGTCAGGTACTTCAAAGATACCACATTCCAAATGATGTCTGGAAGGTGCTTTTATGAAGTTGATTAATAGTGTGTGATTTTTATGTGATTATGAATATAGTGGGATTTCTTTTAAAGTAATTCTAATACAGGTTATTGTTTTTTTTTTTCCGCAGCAAAATCTGCAACAACTGTGAATTTATTGCAGGTTTTCAGTTCCCCAATGATGCCACCGAGCGTGATACACGTGGAGTCCATTATTCATGTCTCATGGACCACTGCATCTGACCCATCACATCTTTCTTTGATATTCAAATTCATCTTATACTGTTATTATAGGTATATACATTATAGCTTAAATCATTTAATCTCAAACTCTTTTATACTGCTAATATGTAGTGCTATTTAGTGACACTTGGGGTGACATGTATGAAAACTGTCCAGGTCTAAAACACTCTTTGTTTTCCATAGCAACCAATCAGAGCGCCTCTTTCATTGTTCCAGAGCACTATATGAAATGAAATGGACTCGCTGATTGGTTGATATGGGCAACAAAGACAGTTTTAGACCTAGACAGTTTTCATATATGTGGCCCTTGGTATTCACTATTGCCTGACAATTTAAATAAGTTTATATTGTGGTTTAGTGTGTGCAACCATGCCACAAAAGGATATCTATTTTGTTGTAATTGGCTATTTTCACTTTTATTTCATCCTGGTGTGGTGTTATGGCATCCCTATATATTTTATATGCAGTTGTGCATATAGAGTTGTAGACTTAATGGTCTTGTAAATTCTCATTATGGGTTTATGTTGTCTGATGTTTGTCTTTTTAATGAATAAAAAGCTCTTGGGTCCCATAAAAATAAAAAAAAAAAACCTTATAATCATCTGTGGCAGAGCGACTACAGGTAGTTGCCTGTTTCTGCCACTAGGTGGAGTCATCCTGGTAGAGACGTGCCACCAAGGGGTTGGTGGGGGGAGCCAATTGTGATCTGTCAGCAACACGAGGGTGCTGCCAGCGGTATGTAGCACGGCTGATATCCAGCCATTATGGGTTGGCTTCCCCGGAACAGCTGCAGATGGGTGGGTGCTTGTTCCCACGTTCCAGGTCCCCAGGTTCCATGTCTGGTTTTGGGCCAGTCCCTGGATGGCTATAAAAAGCCTGTCTCTCCAGGTGATCAGGGGGTGTGGTTGCTACCGGCATATGTGGAGCTGGGAAGAGAGCTCTGGCCCCCAGAGGCTCTAGGGAAGCCTAGTACACAGTGTGGACACGGTAAAGTTTTGAGGTGCTGTGCGATAGGCACAGACCTCTGGGCAGAGAGGGACTCTGTGTGTGAGCTAGTGGCCAGACGGCCGAGGATATATTTTTATGAGTTGTGTTTTTTTCCTGTAAACTGCGTGCCTTAATAAAGCTTGTTGAGGCCAGTTTGAAACATTTCTCTATGTGGGAAGATTTTGTGCCAAGACCGCTCTACCAAGGACGGCGATCCAAGAGCCAAGCGAAAATACCCCCAGGACGGCCCAGGAGGGCGTCCAGACGAGAGCGAGTCGTCACACATCTTTCTCCCTTCCCCTCTAGCCCCCACTATATGACCACTACAGCGAGTCAGCGACTGGTCATGTACCTCTGCTTACACTACTGTCCGGAGCTGTTTATTCCCAAAGAGTGATGCTAATTATAGACACATGATCGCTGCAGCCAATCAGTGGCTGTAGCGGTGATGTCCCCATTCAGAAGCCCATGAATGAAAATAGATGATCAGAGGGACGCAGCACAGGGAGGGCGAGTGTAAGTTTTATTTGCTGTTTGTTTTTCTTAAAAAGTGGTCATTAACCTTAAAAGGCATTAGATTTTACCTTGGTCAGGAAATGAGAGATTTTATCTGTTCTGACTGCACACAGATTTCTATGTTACCTGTTCAAATCTTCCTTCCTGATTAGACATAGCAGAGAGTGATGTCACCATGGACAAAGCTCATTCTTGGAGAAGTCTCATTATCTCTAAGGGCGACATGTATGAAGCTCGCCACGTTGGGACGCACCTTTTCGCCAGTTTTCCGGCAAAATTTGCGCCTGATTTATGTCGACGCTGGGGCGCGCTCATACATACTATGTAAAGTCCGCCGCGCCTCGCCAGTGTGTGAGGCGCAGTGCGGGACTTAGGCGCAGTGCGGCGCTGCGCCTAAGATTCGCCGTCCGAGGTAGTGCGCTCATACATAACATGTAAAGTCTGCCTCGCCAGTGTGTGGGGCGAAGTGCGGGAACTTGGGCGCAGTGCGGTGCTGCACCTACTATTCGCCGTCCGAGGAGGTACGCTCATACATGCGGGGAAAAGTTCCCTGCGCCTCGCCAGTGTGTGGGGCGCAGTGCGGGACTTAGGCGCAGAAGGGACTGCGCCTCACATGTATTCCGATTCGAGACAGGCTGGAAAACAGCGAGAAATCATTAAAGATGTCCGTGCGGAGTATGAATAAAAAAATCGCCTTTGTAAAGGCGTTAAACATTATCAGAAAAAGAGCTCAAACCTATTAAAAAAAAAAACATACATAAAATCACTTTCCAAAAATCCAGAACGTCGCTATATCGGGAATTTGGATATTTGAAATTGCCGGGAAACACAGTAATTCAAATTCTGTAAGCTCTTCTCATTGGTCGGCAGAAACCAGCCAATAGGAGCGACAGGGACCCATTATAACCTATGGAGAAATATAGACCAATCAAATTCAAAGGCGGGACAGTTCAAAATACAGTAAAAAATGCAGAAAAGAGCTGAATGGTTGAGCTAGCGGGGGCTTGGCTATCTCGGCCAATCAGAATAGGAGCGACAGGGACCCATTCTAACCTATGGAGAAATATTGACCAATCAAAATCAAAGGCGGGACAGTTCAAAATACAGTAAAAATACAGAAAAGAGCTGATTGGGTGAGCTAGCGGGGGCTTGGCTATCCCAGCCAATCAGAGCGCGAGCTACTTGTCCCATTGTAGTCTATGGAGAGATCGGTGCAATGCAATCTCATCTCTCAGCGCCGTGCGGCATGGAGTATGATTAAAAAAATCATTTTTATTAAGTGTAAAATATTATCTGAAAAAGAGCTGAAACTTTCTATAAACATAAATCAGACAAATCCCTAACAACGCGTTTGTCGCCGAGACCGGCGCAACATCGGGAATTACAATATAGAGAATTGCCGGGAAATACAGTAATTCAAATTGTTTAAGCTCTTCTCATTGGTCGGCATAAACCAGCCAATCAGAATAGGAGCGACAGTGGCCCATTCTAACCTATTGAGGAGTATTGACCATTCAGAATAGGAGCGACATGGACCCATTCTAATCTTTGGAGAAATATTGACCAATTATATTCAAAGGCGGGACAGTTCAAAATACAGTAAAAAGGCAGAAAAGAGCTGATTGGTTGAGCTAGCGGAGGCTTGGCTATCCTGGCCAATCAGAGCGCGAGCTACTTTCTCATAGCATTCTATGGGGAAAAGAAATGCAGAGCGAGCTCTGTTTGTGATTGGCTAATTTAAAAGAGGCGCGGTTAATTGGACCAATGGGAGAGCGAGCGACGCTCTTATGGGTTTTCTAATGCAATCTGGAATAAAACTGTACATGGCCGAAATCAAATGATAATACTCCCGAAGTTGTCCCGATGTGTATATAAAATCAATAATATGGGGGTAATGAAAAAAAACCTATTAATTCAATAAATTCATTTTTATTTCTTTATTTTCGTTAGCGAAGGATCAATAGTATGGGTGTAACGAAAATAAAGAAAAAAAATGAATTTATTGAATTAATATTTTTTTTTCGTTACCCCCATATTATTGTTCATTTTATATAAAGATCGGCACAACTTCGGGAGTCTTATCATTTGATTTCGGCCATGTACAGTTTTATTCCAGATTGCATTAGAAAAACCATAAGAGCGTCGCTCGCTCTCCCATTGGTCCAAATAACCGCGCCTCTTTTAAATTAGCCAATCACAAACAGAGCTCGCTCTGCATTTCTTTTCCCCCTAGAACTCTATGAGAAAATAGCTCGCGCTCTGATTGGCCGAGATAGCCAAGCCCCCGCTAGCTCAACCAATCAGCTTTTTTCTGCCTTTTTACTGTATTTTGAACTGTCCCGCCTTTGATTATGATTGGTCTATATTTCTCCATAGTTAGATGGTCCTGTGCTCCTATTCTGAATGGCAAGATAGCCAAGCCCCCGCTAGCTCAACCATTCAGCTCTTTCTGCATTTTTACTGTATTTTGAACTGTCCGCCTTTGATTTGATTGGTCTTATTTCTCCATAGGTTAGAATGGGTCCACTGTCGCTCCTATTCTGATTGGTCAATCCCTCCATAGTTAGAATGGCCACTGTCGCTCCTATTCGATTGCTGTTTATGCCGACCAATGAGAAGAGCTTAAACAATTTGAATTACTGTATTTCCCGGCAATTCTCTATATTGTAATTCCCGATGTTGCGCCAGTCTCGGCGACAAATGCGTTGTTAGGGATTTGTCTGATTTATGTTTATAGAAGGTTTCAGCTCTTTTTCAGATAATATTTTACACCTAATAAAAATTATTTTTTCTAATCATACTCCATGCCACACGGCGCTGAGAGCCGAGATTGCATTGCGCCGATCTCTACATTGACTACAATGAGACAAGTAGATAGTGATCTGATTGTGTGGGATAGCCAAGCACCTGCTAGCATAACCAATCTGATCTTTTCTGTATTTTTACTGTATTTTGAACTGTCTCTTTTGATTTTGATTGGTCAATATTTCTCAATAGGTTAGAATGGGTCCCTGTCGCTCCTATTCTGATTGGCCGAGATAGCCAAGCCCCCGCTAACTCAACCAATCAGCTCTTTTCTGCATTTTTACTGTATTTTGAACTGTCCCGCCTTTGAATTTGATTGGTCTATATTTCTCCATAGGTTTTAATGGGTCACTGTAGCTCCTATTCTGATTGGCCGGTTTATGCCGACCAATGAGAAGCGCTTTCAGAATTTGAATTACTGTATTTCCCGTCAATTTCCAAGATCCTAATTCTTGATGTTGCGCCGTTCTAGATTTTTGGAAAGTGATTTTATTTATGTATTTTTTTATTTTTGAGGTTTGAGCTCTTTTTCTGAGAATATTTTACGCCTTTATAAAGGCGATTTTTTTTTAATCATACTCCATGCCGCACGGCGCTGAGAGCCGAGATTTCTGTTGCGATCTTCTATATGTTTCCTCTCATGTTACGTTCTCGCTTCACTTCGCCTCCGCCGGATCATTTAGACCAGAATCAACTAGGTCTGCCTGTCGGAGCTGGCGAGCGCTGCAATGCGCCGCACTTTGCCAACCCGCGATCGTACATGCCTCGGAGTTTTCGAGCGCGCCGCGTCCCGGAACGCCCACACCGCGCCCATTGCCCGCCCCTTCATGCGGGGCGCAGCTGAAAGTGGCGAACGCTGCACCTGACACCGCATCCCTACGTCCGACAGGGAATTCGGGCCGTTGAGACTCAGGTTACGCCAGAAAACAGGCGTAAAGCCCGTTCATACATGTGGCCCTAAATCTCTAACACGATAAACTTTTGTTTACATATAAGCAATTGTTTTCCTTCCTCAGAGCACTTTGTAGCTTTGTTAACACATATTAAATCTCTTCCTCTTATGTCTTTGTAGTTATAGAGGAGCTAAAGATGCTAATCACTGCTATAGAACCACCCACAGCCTCATGAAACAGAGGATGAAAAGCTGCTCGTGACTCAGTGAAACTACATTGTGAGAAAACCCCTTCAAGTAATATTGCTTACCCAATAAGGATTCTATGTTCTGACTTTCATTTATTTTTGGGTGTAAGCTATTTTTGTGTTTGTCTTGTCTCTTTTTTGTTACATATAGACTGTACAAACGCTTGCAGCACCTCATTTTTAACATTATTGTGGTGCCCGTCATTTTTGGTACATTCTCAGAAAATCCACAATGAATCTGCAGCATAAACTAACAAGTTGCAGATATAAATTTCTGCACGGATCTTGGGTGGATTTTTTCTGCAGCGTGTGGATGGGATTTCATAAAATCTCATTCACTCTGCTGCAGATTTTCTGCGTGCGAATTTTGTGTAAACTGTGTGTGAACATACTGTTATGAAACAGTAAGATAGATAGATAAGTAAGATAAGTAGTTGCCAGGCCTAATTTATCATGCCATTCAGTGCATAATGCATCAAAGTGTGTTTTACTACTCATATTCTTCTGCTTGTTCATATTGACACCTGGATACATTTATTCTGAGGCCAATTTAATACAAAATCATTGGTGTGTGATAAATTTGATGTAGATAATATGGGTGGGGTAAGCTAAGATTTCAGGCCAAACATCATTGATAATGGCACAAAGTGCTTTTATTTCCTTAGAAGAAACCCAATTTACTGAAAACATAGTCTAGTCCTCTGAGATAGGGCAACAAAATAACCCCATTGTTGCCTTCAAATATTTTCTGCTACAAAATGAAACCCTTATTTCTAAAATGGCCATTGTAGATTTCTTACTATGAATTACATTTATAATTTATATTTTATATCATCTATAGATTGGTTTATGCAATAATGCTTTTTTCTCTCCTTATTAAAGTATATTTATGGTCTATTTTTAAACTTTTTCAATGTTCTGTAATTGTTAAACTCTACTAATAAAATATTTATTATAAGGATCATAAACAGAAAAAAATCTGATTTACAACCAATATTACATGTTCACATTAAACAGGACACAAGCCACTTGAGAAAATGTTTGCTAAAAACTCAAGTTAATTTTTTATCTTATAGTAAACAAATTACTAGACTGTAGAAAATTATCGTTTTTACCTAAGTCTTTCTTGTAAGACTCAGTTTACACCATGTTTTCTATAAGCATTCTGCTCACATTTAATGAGCCAAACGGGTGCATAGGATATAAGTCCGTGTCATTATTGTACACATTATTTTACAGTGTAAGTCAATGTATTATGTATGTAACTATTTGCTATATAGTTGTATATTTTCAGAACATATACTACATCTGGAGAATTTTCCAATATACATAAATTAAATTGCAAGCTCTATTCACATTTTGCTTTTGCCTTCTGAGAGAGGTATACGTTGGGAGGATTTCCAGACATTTACCTCATACAAAAAGCTGCAAAGTATGTCATTGTACTGTATAGGCATACAGAAGAATATGTCGCTTTTAGGGTCATATTGTAAAAAAGATACTTTTTTTATTCCGTACGTGAAATAGCATACTATGCTATTCCATACAGTTTAAAAAAGCAAACCAAAATTATATGCAAAAATCTACAAAATTGAACATAAGGGTTTTTAGTACACATTTTGATCAAACTCTATAAACCCACTTGCCACTTCTCGGCACTACAGTACTTTAAAGTAGGTTCCTACTCTAACAGGCTTAGCAATACATGACAACAAAACCTGCAGGTGAAGCAACCCAGCAGCCCAACAGCCCCTTTACCATCACAGCAACCCTTTGCCTAGCAACACTACATTAATGTATGGCATGTGGCTATCTGTTAATGTCTTTTTTTTCCTACGATTTTGGTAGGAAAAAAAAATCATGCTAACACATAAGTGCCCGGTGTATGCTTTTTTGTCATGCACCATGTCAACAGAGCTCTATGGATACCTTAGGCATATATACTGGGAACATTAACAGTACATAAAATAAATTAAGCCCAATAACAAAATGAAAAGATAAAAACACACTCCTCTCTGCATTTATCTGAAAATGTAATCTCTCAGCATAAAATATAGTACGTTGATCCTCATTTAAATCAAGTTGTTTTCGTAGTTAAGCTTGAAACTACTATTTTACCAGTAGACAGGATTTGCAACTGCATGAACTGAAAAGCTGAAACATCAGAGACAGCCAGAGGCTCAAAAGGGAGGTCAGGAGTGGTTTAAGATCTCTCCTGATTTTTCAATGCCAGCACGCAATAAACACCGTGCAAAAAGTACATGATGTAGTGTGTAGACATAGTATCAAAATGTATAGCAGATAACCCTAAGATATCATATGCACCAATAATTGTATTTGTTTAATCAAAAAAGCTCTGACTGTTGTGCATTATTAAAATGTATAACTTCTCTCCATCAAATGTACATAGTGGACTTTTGTGGGTTTTCAGCATGGAATCTGTGTAGATTCTTTGCCAAAATCCATGTGAAGCCCTCTCTTGATTGCATAGCATTATATTTAACTGGACTATGTGCTAGCGTTTATATTGCATGGATTTTACTGACATGGATTTTCTCCCTACAGTCATTAGCTTTAAACATGTAAGGAAAGGTAAGACTATTACCAAATACATTTCTTTGTTGATTTTGCTTTAATCAGGAGATATCATCTCCTCTTAGACTTTGTCTACACAGCAAATGTCAAAATGCCTTTCAAAATCAGACGGCATTTTAACATTGCTGTACCACGGTTTTTGGCGTGAGTTTGCGTGAAAAACTACGGTCAGTTTTTGGGTTTCCCGCTGACCCAGTACATTGACTGTACGGGAGTCCGACAAAAGAAAGAGCATGTTCTATCTTCCAGCAGAGGGCCAGTTGTTTAGCAAACCCAGAGTAGAAAATCCATGCTGTAGTATACACATTGCAGTCTATGGGCACAGGATTCTAAATACCGAATCTGCTTAAAAATCCGACTGTAATCCTGTGCTGTGTAGACATAGCCTTAGAGTACACAAGTCTCTCTGGTTACCGACCACCTATCCCTGCACCCTCTTAACTCTTGCACTGAAACTTTGTTTACCTAAGTTAATGACAAGTTTTAAGCATCAGAGCTCTGTAGCCTTGTACACTGCTATTTACAAACTTCCCGCAGTCATGTCACAGTAATAGAATAGGCTAGGAATAGCAGAGCTGATATGCCAATCACTGCTATAGAACCACCCACAGTCTGATCAGGAAGTGTGAGTCTAAAGCTGCCTGTGGCTCTGTGAAACAGCTTGGTAAGACAAACCCTTTGAAGGGTTGTTCCCACAAGTGCTTTTGAATGCTGCAGGTTGGTTCATAGCTAGCTATGAGGTGACCACCTCAGAGAATGAAGAGGGTGGTGCTTGTGGCTGTCCTTCCCATTAATTTCTAAGAGAGTTCCAAATACATCTGAGTATACTTGCTCAGCTGTATTTGGAATTCACATATACACTGCCGTTCAAAAGTTTGGGGTCACGAAAACAATTTTGTGTTTTCCCTGAAAACTGATACTTTTATTTATCAAATGAGTTGCAAAATGAATAGAAATATAGGCCAGACATTGACAAGGTTAGAAATAATGATTTTTATTTTATTTGAAATAATAATTTTCTACTTCAAACTTTGCTTTAGTCAAAGAATGCTCCCTTTGCAGCAATTCCAGCATTGCAGATCTTTGGCATTCTAGCTGTTCATTTGCTGAGGTAATCTGGAGAAATTTCACCCCATGCTTCCAGAAGCCCCTCCCACAAGTTGGATTGGCTTGATGGGCACTTTTTACGTACCATACGGTCAAGCTGCTCCCACAACAGCTCAATGGGGTTGAGACCTGGTGACTGTGCTGACCACTCCATTAGATAGAATACCAGCTGTCTGCTGCTTCCCTAAATAGTTCTTGCATAATTTGGAGGTGGCTTTGGGTCATTGTCCTGATGCAGGAAGAAATTGGCTCCAATTAAGCGCCGTCCAGAGGGTATGGCATGGCGTTGCAAAATGGAGTGATAGCCTTCCTTATTCAAAATCCCTTTTACATTGTACAAATCTCCCACTTTAACAGCACCAAAGCCACCCCAGACCATCACATTACCTCCACCATGCTTGACAGATGGCGTCAGCCACTCTTCCAGCATCTTTTCAGTTGTTCTGCGTCTAACAAATGTTCTTCTGTGTTGTCCAAACACCTCAAACTTCCATTCGTCTGTCCATAACACTTTTTTTCCATTCTTCCTCTGTCCAATGTCTGTGTTCTTTAGCCCATATTAATCTTTTCCTTTTATTAGCCAGTCTCAGATATGACTTTTTCTTTGCCACTCTGCCCTGAAGGCCAGCATCCCGGAGTCGCCTCTTCACTGTAGACATTGACACTGGCGTTCTGCGGGTACTATTTAATGAAGCTGGCAGTTGAGGATCTGTGAGGCGTCGATTTCTCAAACTAGACACTCTAATGTACTTGTCTTGTTGCTCAGTTGTGCAGCGGGGCCTCCCACTTCTCTGTCTTCTCTGGTTAAAGCCTGTTTGTGCTCTTCTCTGAAGGGAGTAGTACACACCGTTGTAGGAAATCTTCAGTTTCTTGGCAATTTCTCACATGGAATAGCCTTCATCTCTCAGCACAAGAATAGACTGTCGAGTAGTACATGAAACTTCTCTTTTTCCGGCCATTTTGCGAGTTTAATCGAACCAACAACTGTAATGCTCCAGATTCTCAACTAGCTCAAAGAAAGGTCAGTTTTATAGCTTCTCTAATCAGCAGAACTGTTTTCAGCTGTGCTAACATACTTGCACAAGGTTTTTCAAGGGTGTTCAAAATATCCAATAGCTTTCTTACACAGTTAGCAAACACCATGTATCATTAGAACACTGGAGTAATGGTTGTTGGAAATGGGCCTCTATACACCTATGTAGATATTGCATTAACCAGACGTTTGCTGCTAGAATAGTCATTTACCACATTAACAATGTACAGAGTGTATTTCTGATTAATTTAATGTTAGCTTCATTGAAAAAAACTGTGCCTTTCTTTCAAAAATAAGGAAATTTTTGCTGCTAGAAAAGTCATTTACCACATTAACAATGTACAGAGTGTATTTCTGATTAATTTAATGTTAACTTCATTGAAAAAAACTGAGCCTTTCTTTCAAAAATAAGGAAATTTCTAAGTGACCCCAACTTTTGAACGGTAGTGTAAACGAATGGTTATGAATCTTATGATGTCATGATGCTATCAGCCGACCTGGAGTGATGAAAAGCGCTTGTGGGAGCAACTATTTAATAAGGTGGTTTCTGCATGAATTCTGCATGGAAACTGTATTGACTAAAAAGGAAGAGGATCATCCATACTGATGCGTCCATATCCACTGCTCAATCTGCTGCATGCAAAGTAAAAGTCCATGGCAGAAATACAAGATGTACATCTAGATTTGCCAAGCAGATTATAATGGATTTTTCTGACAGACAAATATATCTTCATGGAGCCTAAACGCGTAATGAGAAACAGGGATTTGGAACTAAAGAAAAAAAGAAACTGGCAAGATGGTACAGTGGAGACAAACTTTGTGTTATTTAAAATGAATGTAGTAATGTCACTAAAATAGCATAACAAAATAAACACAGTGGTACTCTGTGCTACTGAAAAGGATAGTAATTTGGTAGTTAAAGTGGAGTTTTCACCATGCAGTTTCACAGAGCTACATCAAGCTTCAGATACACACTTCCTGATCAGGCTGTGGCTGATTCTATAGCAGTGTTTGACATATCAGTTCTGCTGTTCCTAGTTATTACTGTTACAGTGATATAAGTGCTGGAAGTTTATAAAATGTAGTACCCAAAATTACAGAACTCAAAAGGGGTAAAACTTTCCATTTAGTCAGGTAAACAAGCTCTGTTAGAGATAAGACTCTGCAGGGAGTGAATGATTGCAGCTTGGGGCAATGATAAATAAGAGAGAAAAGGATGAGGTTGTCGGTAATCAGTGAACCTTGTCTACTTTAAGAGGAGATAAAATCTTTATCTCTTGACCACAGCCCAATCAAAACAGCAATGTAATTGTTAATAGACTTTATTTACCTTTCCCTACATGTTAAAAGGTAATCACTGTAGTGAATAAACCCCTTTAAGGCCTGAATACTTTTTTCAAAAGGGTCAAATATAAATGCCAGAGTGCAAATTAGAAGGGAAGAGCAAAATGTCTTTCTACAACTACCCTGGACAATTATATATCAGTAGAAAGCATTTTTTTTAATTAATAGAGAAAGAGACCTACATTTTTTTTAAGAATATGTATCATTTGAAACTAACATATTACTTTAATGAGACTCAGTAAAATTTTTAATAATAAAAAGAAAGAAATAGCTATATAAAAAATAGTACACACATTGGGACACATTTAGTATTTTTGTCAAAAGTCAGAGAGAGTAAACTTAAACGGGCAGTCTAAAAACGCACCATATTTAACCAAATAGCTTATCCTGTTTGATAACTCTGGCACATCTTTAAAGTTGTCTAGCATTTTTAGACCAACTATTAATTGGCTTACTTTGCGCAACTGTGGCCTAATTTTTGATGTAGAATTTCAGATAGCCATGTATCCTTTCCCATGAAGCCACACCCATCTCCAATAAAAAACTTGCCCCTACTGGGGTTGTTCATAAAAAGTGCTTGAGCACATCATATATGTGTCTGCAATACAATGTAAAAAATGGGCCACTTTTTGGTGGATATCACAACACATTTCTGCTGGTGCAACCAGAGTGGCAAATGTGCCCCATTACTTCTTTACTAAAGACTTGCATTCATTAAGTTAAACTAAAATGAATTTCAAAATATATTTTCTTTAACACAGAAAAATGCTAAACTGAATTAAAGTTAAACAGAAGGTAAGGCTGACATCTCTGTTTGATGCCGCCTGTGACTAATGCTTCTGAAAAGATTTGGAGTACATGTCACATGACCTTTATCACAGCTGCCATAATGTATAGTGTATGCTGTATTCCCAAAGCTTTTCAATTTTTTATATACAATATATATGCCTTACAAGGCTAAATACAAACATCAAATCAGTTCCCAAACTGTACTTAGATCCAAGCAGTAAAAATATAACACATGATAATGTATATAATCCAGTCTTAATCCACTGTCCAATACCTATGGCTAAAAAATAACACATACAATGGTCAAGACAATCTCCTGCAGTTCAAAACCGGCATCAGTAGGGGGAAAGGAAAGGTGATTTGAGTGCCTTTGAACGTGGCATGGTTGTTGTGCCAGAAGGGCTGGTCTGAGTATTTCAGAAACTGCTGATCTCCGGGGGATTTTCACCCACAACCTCTCTAGGGTTTACAGAGAATGGTCCGAAAAAGAAAAAACATCCAGTGAGCGGCAGTCCTGTCGGCGGAAAATCCTTGTTGGATGCAGAGGTCAAAGGGTGAATGGGCAGACTGGTTCGAGCTGAAAGAAAGGCAACAGTGACTCAATACCCACACTTAAAAACCAAGGTAGGCAGAAGGCATCTCTGAACGCACTGTACGGCTAACTTTGAGGCATATGGTCTACAGCAGCAGAAGACAACCACCGGGTGCCACTTCTTTCAGCTAAAAAACAGGAAACTAAAGGCTCCAATTTGCCCAAGCTCATCGAAATTGGACAGTAGAAGATTGGAAAAAACTTTTCCCCTGGTCTGATGAGTCTCGATTTCTGCTGCGACATTCGGATGGTAGGGTCAGAAGTTGGCGTCAACAACATGAAAGCATGGATCCATCCTGCCTTGTATCAACGGTTCAGGCTGGTGGTGGTGGTGTCATGGTGTGGGGAATATTTTCTTGGCACTCTTTGGGCCCCTTGGTAACCAATTGGCATCGTTTTGCAACACTTTGTGGAATCTATGCACGAAGAATTGAGGCAGTTCTGAAGGCAAAAGGGGGTTCAACCCGTTACTAGCATGGTTTACCTAATAAAGTGGCCGATGACTGTATATGCCTTACAAGGCTAAATACAAACATCAAATCAGTTCCCAAACTGTACTTAGATCCAAGCAGTTAAAAATATAAACACATAGATGAATGTATATAATCCAGTTCTTAAGTCACTGTCCAAAAATACCTATGGCTAAAAAATAACCTTTATTACTTAACTAAAAGCTCATCTGAGTTATAAAGAAAAAGAAGGTCCCTCCAACAAGCACCAGCCAACAATAGTAAAATGGCAAAACATACGTCATACCCCATATTGTCTGATATCCGGTGTGTTAGAAAGTACACTGCGCATGCGCCAGCGATGCACATGTACTCTGGCAGGCCGGAAGTTTAGCCAGCGTATTCACAGTATCACCGCGCATACGCTAGGGTCCAAGTCGGCCGTGAGCAAGGGAGTATTCTTTGTTACCTAGCTGGCTGGAAGTTAGCCCAGTGTGTAATGAGCATTACTACGCCTGCGCCAGGGTCCTGGGGCACAGCAGCGTCACTAGTTACCTACCCGAGTTATTGTGCAGCCACCGATACTGTACATTAGCTAAAGACAAGTGGCTTACAATATAGCATATCATCGCCACAAGTCCCATGTATCTAAGGGTAATCACATAGCCAGATAACGAAGTGCAATTGGACCAATTTAAAGGGAACCTGTCACATAGGTTATGCCTCCCTTGCTGAGGGCAGCACAAGCTAGTATCAGAGCTGCTGTTTCCAGCGCTGTGTCCCTTATTCTGTAAGATGCTGCAGTTTTAGAGCATTTACCCCTCAAATCTTATTCATGAGTAGGTGTTAGCCACGCCCACCAAAGGCTAGCCCCACCCACTGACAGTTAGTCATGTTTCTACCTATTCAAAGTTGAGGTGGGCGGGGATAGCTTCAGATGGGCGGGGTTTGAAAAAAACTGACACTTTGAATGATTATTTTCTGGCTGAAAACTGAAGATTTGAGCATTAAATACACGAAGTCTACAGCATCTTACAGAATTAGGGACACAGTGCTGGAAACAGCAGGTCTGACACTAGGTTGTGCTGTCCTTAACAAGGGGGGCATAACCTATGTGACAGGTTCTCTTTAATGGTGGGTCATAAAAATGTCTGTGCAATAACAGCACTTTTGAGGAGGTAAGAATGAACTATCACACTGTTATAATGTGCAGTATTTGTTTAAATCTATATAAGCATTCCTAATACAAGATATAATAAAAAGGGTAGATAACCTATAAAAACTTCCTTAAGCCCTTAAAAGATAGAGTTAGGACTATTACATCAGTCCTATCAGTATCAAATAAAGCACACAAAGCACAAGGTCTCATTTCAACCTCTAGGCGGTATAATGTTTAAACCGTAGGTCCATTCTGTCTCTTTACTAAGGAATCTAATATCAATGTCTCCTCTCCTAGATGATATCCTTATTTGTTTAACTATGATAAATTTTAAATTAGAGCAACAGCCTCCATGGTGCTCCCAGATGTGTTTTGCAAAGGGGGTATCTCTATGATTTTTTATACCCCCAAGATTCTTTCCAACTCTATGCCTAAACTGTCTTTTAGTTTTACCAACATACTAGTAATAAAGTAATAAAGGTTACATTTTAGCCATAAGTATTTTTGGACAGTTTCCCTAGCTGAAAATAGATAATCGTTGGTCATAGGGGATGAAAATGGTGAATGAGACCTTGAACAAGTTTACCTGTAGGACCTTTCCATGAGGGCTTTCTTCAAAAACCAAAGTCTGTTGATAGAGAGGATCAAGGGTTTTCCGTGCAATTCTTGTCTTCTTCTTAGCTATACATGCTCCGTTTTCTAAAAGGTACACCTTCACATATGGAGCTGAAAAGAATATGTCACATATAACAAAGCAATATAATACATTTATACTGCATACACATTTTATATTCTACTATGATGCCTTCCACTTGAAGCCTAAGTACATTTTAGAGTTGCTTAACGTTGTACCATTTGCTACTTCATTAGGACTTATGGATGTCATAGAAGTGAGTCGCAATTAAAGGGAATCTTATCGGTTTTCGTTTTCTTATTGTAGATTCTTTGAAATCTATTTTCTGCACATAATTATGGGGCAGCCATCTCTCGCAAGCCGCTTTAAGCAGCATTTAGAACCACAGGAATTTGCAGTCTGGAGCTGACTCTGACTTTTATAAGAGACTTTTCTAGGCATGCTCTGTGACTTGTGCATAGGTCATTGTGTAGGGAAAGCAGAGGAGGTAAGTTCCTCCACCTATTGTGAATTGTGGTTTCTTTGTTAACTATCTATACACTACTCACAAAAAGTTAGGGATATCTGTCTTTTTGCTGAAAGTTCAGGATGATCATAAAATTTCTTGAACATGTTTTTAAATTAATTAAATGAGACTATCTCTTAAAGGGGTTGTCTCACTACACCGATTCATCTTACTTCAGTCCTGTTTTCTCAGTTTCATTTTTAATTTCAGGGGCATGTTTACTGGCTACTATTGGCATGCAGCGACGAGCTGCTGAGGACACCAGGTCTGAAGCTATAGCGACCAGCACTGGTAGCCTATCAGTAGAGAATGAACAGGTCTGTAGCTATAGCGACCTGAGGAGCTGATGCAACCCATACAAGAAGGGATATCTAGAAATAGATAGGACACTAATGGACACATATTGCAAAGTTACTTGTTTTTACAAGATCTTTAACATAAAAAGCAATCCTTGTGGTGAGACAACCCCTTTAACTTTAGAATGCACATGTCCAACTGTTCATTGTTTCAGTAATTTTTGTACAACTTGCTGATCTCTAACAAGGAGCTTATTGGCAGAATTCACAACAGGTATTTGATCACTGAATCGCCAAATAAATTTAGGGGATCTACTTGAATTGAAACCAAAGGATGTTAACTTCTTTGCCATTCTGTGGCTCTACCTGTTACGACAGGTTTTAGTGGATCCGCTGTATCACCGCAAGCGATGGTGTAAGCCGCACCAGGAAGCGGAATCTAAGTAGCACCCGATTTTCACCAGAGCCCTCCACAAAGCGGGATGGACTTGCTGCGGCGGGAAACTACCAGGTCGCTTCCACTGGCGTGACTTGCTTGCAGTGGCAGCCAACGGTGAGCGTGGTAACGAATCGTGAGACGTAGACGTAGTCGTGGACAGGCAGGCAGGTCAGGACAGGTGGCAACGGTTCGTGGTCGGAGGACGTAACGGGAGGTCGGAAACACGGATAGGTCAGGAACACACTTGGAACGCTTTCTCTACGGCACTGGGAACACATAGATCCGGCAAGGAGGTGTCGGCGCCAATTACCGGCGCGCTGTCCCTTTAAATCTCTGAGAGCTGCCGCGTGCCCTAGAGGGCGGTAGCGCGCACAGCAGCCGGCTGAGAGACGAGAGGAGACTGGAGCGTGTTTAGGTAAGTTCTCGCTCCCGGGGAAGCGAGTGCACCCACGGCCCGACATGCGGACCGCGGCGGCACTCGTCCCCGAAGCAGGGGAGCCACGGTTGCGCCCGCAACCCGTCCTGTGGGGCGCGGGACCAGCCGTGACACTACCAGTCTCTCTGTATCTTGTTGCAACCTGCTGATGACACTGACACTCCAAGCTCAGTGGCCACTTCCGTCTGAGAGGATCCTGCTTTTAAGCCTCAGAATGGCAAGGTACTGTGGATCAATTGTAAGTTATTGTCTTGGCCTCATGATGTCAAAATGTGAACAGCATGATGAGGAGGCCTGCTTAAATCCCATTTCAAATTGATCTCCAAAATTAATTGGGCGAATCAGGAATCAAACACCAGTTGTGAATTTTGTCATTCAGCTCCTTGAAGCATTGAACAGTTGGACATGTGCATTCTAAAGTTAAGAGATGGTCTCATTTACTTAATTTAAAACAATTTGAAGAAATTTTATGTTCATTCTGAAATTTAAACCAAAAGTCAAATATTCCTAACTTTTTGTAATATATTTCTTAACTTTTACTGTAATCCTGCCAGGAATTTTCTGACTAATCAATGGGTTTAGAAGACAGAATGAAAACTGCCAGATTTCACGATTTTTTTTTTATAGAGGTGTATAAAAAAATAAAAAAAGACCAAAAGTACAACACACAAAACTTGATTTAAACAATAGATTATTGTCAGGAGACTTGGACTGGAACATTTTAGTCTCCCCTCTTCTTTTCTTAAAAAAAAAACAACATTTTTCTACATGCAAAATAAGCAATCAAAAGCTACCTCACCTCTCCCGTTCTATGAGTTTGTTTTTTGTTTTTTTGCGGGACAAGTTGAACTTTTGTAATGATACAATTTACCGTAGCATATAATGTACTGGAAAACAAAAAATAAAAAAAATTGTGTGGTGTAGTGGGAAAAAAAGCAACAGCACCATTTTTGGCGGGGGTTTAGTTTTTAAGGAGCTCATTGTGCAGTTCTGTAAATACTGGAAATACCAAATTTATATAGTTTTCATTATGTAAAACTAAAGGCCCTTTTTTAATTTGCTGTATATCGCCATTTACTGAAACAGTTTCATTTTTGGTTTTTCATCTATGGACCTGTGTGATGACTAATTTGTTGCAGACTAAAGTGTGGTTTTTGTTAGTATTATTTGGAGGTACTTGCAACTGTTTGATCACTTTTTATACCAGCAAATGACACTTCAGCGGCTCTCAGCACAGATTATAGGTTTTTCAAAATAAGCATGCAAACGAATGCAACGAGTAGATCCAGCGTGCGTAGGAACTTGAATTTATTGTATACAAAACACAGCAAAGATAAAATAGACGGCAATAACCGACGCGTTTCGGGTACCAAAATTTACCCTTGTTCACGGCTCAAATACATTTGTTTCTCTATTACTTAAATAGGGAGGTTTCTATTTCGTCATGTGTGACATTTCCCCCTGTTATTTAACTCTTTAAAAACACAGGTATTTAAAACATATATTGCCTATAGAAACACACATATGTTTAATCTCTTTATCTAAATATACATACTTATAAATGCTAAAACTTATTGGTATATATATAAGATAGATCATTGCGGAGGTTCATACCTACAGGTGCTCTTGTCTGTAATTCTAAAATCCAAAAAGCTTCTCTCAATCGTACCTTTTTGGTCCAATCCCCTCCTCGTCTAAATTGTTCCACTTTTTCTATACCCACAAATGCAAAGCTTTGTATATCTCCTCCATGATTTTCTAAAAAATGTTTGACCGCACCTGAGGTTATTTGACCCTTTTTAATATCGTGTATATGCTCCGCTATACGTGTTTTGAGCTTTCTTATGCTACTACCCACATATAGAACGTCACAGGATTTACAATGTATGCCATACACAACATGATCTGTATCACAATTAATGACTTCCTTCATTTGATATTCTTTTTGATCATAATAATTTCTTTTTATTGTAGAATTTTTTGTTGTGTATTGGCATACATTACATCTCCTGCCTCCGCAAGGAAAGAAACCCTTCTGAGATAACCACAGTTTATTTGATTTTTTACTGCTGAAATCATTAGATGTTATTTCATTACCTATGGTTCTATTTCTTTTCGGTATACATCTTACTCCCTTATCTATAATATTTGCTAGTTGTTCATCCTGCCTTAAGATATTCAAGTTTTTATAAAATATCCTTTTAATGTCTTCAAAATGGGTATTGTATGGAGTAGAGAAAACAATTTGTTTCTCTATGTTTATTTTTTCTTTTTTATTTGGATACAAAAGATCTCTCTGTGTTTTATTTTCAATTTTTTTTATAGCTCTTTTTATTTGTGTTTCTTTATATCCTCTTTCGGTTAATCTTGACTCTACAATTTTTTGTTCTTTTTGAAAGTCCTTGTGTGCTGTGCAAGCTCTTTTCGCTCTTATTAGCTCACCTAACGGTATAGAGTTCAAAGTATGGTATGAGTGGCAACTATCCGCCCTTAGTGTTGTATTTCCACTTATGGGCTTACGGTACAGAGTAGTTACTACCTGTGATTTTTTCAAGTCACCTTCTAGCATGATATCCAAAAATGGAATCCTAGTTTTGTGATACTGATAGGTGAATTTCAAATTGCAAGAATTAGTATTGACATATTGCAAGAATTTCTTTTTGTTTATAGGTTTTTCAAGTTTGACAGAACTGGAGCATCATCAGTTGTGTAATACTAGAAGACGTAACATTTATTTCAAAATAATGTTTCTTACCTGGTGTAGATTTGGAGCCTGGTTTTTGGATGAGGCCACGAGCTCTTATTACTTCAACCTCTAACTGTCCTTTCTTATCAACCATTCCTATCTGTATGTCACCTGGAAGACAAATGATCAATAAGAATATGGCTTCGTATCTCCCCTAGATGCATTTAAGTAATAATAGTAGTTAATCATCAGAGAGACTAAGGGTGACATGTATGAACTTGGCACAGACACGCCAGTTCTAAATAACTTTAGAGCAGTGTAGAATGCACCAGTAAGTGTAAACCTGTCCTACTGCGATTCATACATTTGACGCATTTTAGGTGTAATCCTAGCACGAAACCTATTTGTGCTGTATAGAAAGCGCAATGGTTTGTAAGCAAGAGAAAACTCCACTGAATTTCTGACAGCTAGGCCATGCTTACTGATGTTAAATATTAAACATGATGTTAAAATAATTGTTTTGCCAATATAAAATTAATATAAAATTATATAATATAAAATTAATGTCTAATTAAATAATATAAAATGTACCGTATATACGTGAGTATAAGCCAAAATGTGCTGAAAAGGCCTTGCTCGGCTTATACTCGAGTCACCGACGGCGTGTGGGCGACTCCTCTGTGAGCGCTTATAGCTGACACTCAAGTCACCCGTCGGTGTCCCGCTGCTGCCATGGTGCCGCTCGCGGAGATCTCCTCTCCTCAGTTGGCGACTCCTCTGGGAGCGCATACAGTGGAAGACACTATTGCAGGGCATTGAAGAGCTTCCTGCTCTTTAATAGGACTCCAGAAGGCCGCAAGCAGACTTGTGGCTGTCCGGAGTGTCCGGCACAGGCGGCGTGCTGTGTTATCACGTTGCTTGCACGGCCTGATGACATCACACCGCCTGTGCCAGAAGATGGAGCGCATCGGAGCAGCGGAGGAGAGAGGCGAGTATTTGTATTTAAATTTTTTTTTAAAAACCCTGCCTATACCTGCCTATGGGGGACATATACCTGCCTATGGGGGACATATACCTGCCTATGCTGCCATTAAACTGCCTATACCTGCCTATGGGGGACATACACCTGTCTATGTAATTTTATTGGTATCCATTTTTATTTTTAAAATTTACCAGTAGCCGCTGCATTTTCCACCCTAGGCTTATACTCGAGTCAATAAGTTTTCCTAGTTTTTGTGGCAAAATTAGGTGCCTCGGCTTATATATTCGGGTCAACTTATACTCGAGTATATACGGTATTTACAATTAAATAATATTAAATTAATATTAAATTATATATTATAAAATTAATAATAATTTAAAAACCAATACAGCATATATCATTATGATATTATCAGTGATTACAAACACATCACATCAGGCTAGAAATAAAATAAAAGCCATTAGAATAGCATGTAAGTGAATAGAAATTATGGTAGTGATCTTACTTGGTGCATCACAGGTTCCAATGAGACCTGTGGTGTGCTGGCTATTGCCATATGTAGAATAAAGGGTGAGAGTTGCAAAATTAAATTTCCTCACTGATCACCATCTGATTAAAATTAATTTAATTTAATGTAGTAAAAACAAAAATTTAAAAAAACAGAACTAAATTGTATTATTAACACAACAAAATTTAATTAGAAAATCAGCTCAATGAATTGAACTAGTCTCTATAGAGAAGAGAAGTAACATAATACAAATGTAACACTTCTTAAGTATGATTGACATTATTAGATACTACTTATCTCTTGCAACATTCTAACCACAAATTGAGATTGACACAGGAAGAGCATTGTGACGTAGTAGAAAGAGAAACATTTCAAAGTATGGATGTTTAGAAGCTTCTGTCCTCTTCTATAGAGATTAAAGTAGTTCATTGAGCTGCTTTTCTAATGTAAATTTTTTATGTTTATAATAAAATTATGAATAGATTTTTATATTTTTATAATAAAAATATTTTTGGGATATTATATAATTTAATATTAAATTTAATATTCATTATTAATTTTATATTTAATTTCAAATAGTTTGATCATTCTCATAAATTAGTTTTTATTATTTTAGTGGTATAAGTTGAGAAATAATTGATATTTTTTGCCCTAATGGCAAATCTAGTTGGTCTACGACAACTAGGGCATCAGTCAGACCACTTTCAACTTGGTCTGGCTTTTCGGACAGTTATGTGCCTACTTTTGGAGTCCCACAATATATGTGTTTAGTCCTACGAATCTGGTGCGATGCACTCCCACATCTTTGGTGCATTCAAAAGTGTCAACGGGGGCGAATGCCCCAAAGTTGAGATATACGTGTTATATTCTATAGAACAGGGCTACGCCTGGTTTTCGGGCTCTGATCACGCCAGAAAACTGGCACAGCCCTATTCATATACTGTATGTCACCCTAAAAGTTTAAAGACATAGATAACTTCTCTCATTTATGACTTCTCTCATTTAATTCATCATATAACATAAAACCTGCTTTAATTATTATGCACCACAGCGCATACAATAGTTAATTGAATCTTAAGTGTTTGGCTAATAGATAGTTATACCAGTTCAATGAGGTAGAACTATAAAGTTCTATTAAAGTATAACATTTAGAATGGCAGCCGCATTTAATCAATCAAAAATTTTACACTCATTCCCATGAGGTACTCCTAATTTTAAAAATTTAACAGGCAGATGAATAGCTGATTAGAATGGTTCCAAAAATAGCTTCACAGTACATATGTTAAAGAAATGTGTTAGAGTGTGAACTCCTCTTCTCTCTGACGTGGCAGATACATGTGAGCAGCCACCAGAAAAGCAATTCTGTTACCAGGTGGTTTAGGCCACACAAAATGGTACTGCAGGCCGCACCACATGGCCCCTGAGCCACAAGTTGTGTAACACTAGTATAAGGGGAACTCAGGGCTAGTGACATATAAATGTTTAGTTTGGTATCTAAGACTAAGGGCGACATATGAATTTGAAAGGTATTTTTTTTTTACTTGGCGCCCCAAACTCCAGTTCTCCGAGTGTAGAATACGACAGTATGAAGATTTTTGGACATTCAAGAGCTTAATGCGCCAAACTTTGTATGGGCTGGTGTAATGCGCCAAACTTGGTGCACGAGCTTATTACTGCACCAAAAATCTGTCATATTTACACCCCTTTTTATCTATTTAGAACTGGGTGTTGGCACCAAGTAAAAAAAAAGCACCATTTGAATTAAATCCCTTCGCCCCCCTTAATGTTTAAAATCCCGGGGATTATGAAATTCTGAGAGTGTAGAAAAACGACAGTTTTTTTGGCGCGTACATAAGCCCAGTGCCCCAAAGTTTGGCGTTTTTAACACTCTATCCCATAAAAAATTTTTTGGCGCATTAAGTTTCAATTTTAATGCCCCCAAAAATCTGTCGTATTTACACTCTTCTTTTTCTATTTGGGAATGGGGTTGTTGGCACCAAGTAAAAAAAAAGCCGGATTTAAATTCTTTAACATGTCGCCCTCTTAATTTTTCCTTTGCTTGGATTATGAGATTCTGAGAGTTTTGACTATGAAAATTTTTTGCCGCATTTACATAGAGTTTAGTGCGAAAAAATTTGGCGCATTACACTCTATGCCCATACAAAGTTTGTGCTTTTAACTCTATTTTAATGCGCCAAAAATCTTAATACGGCCCTTTTTCCCTACCCCTCTGGAAAAAACCTGGAGTGTGGGCCCCAAAGGTAAAAAAAAAAAACGCTTTTCGAATTCATACATTCCCCCCCTAATTAATATGCTGATGGGTATTTCTGGGCACAAGATACAATATTAGTTTTAGCACCAAACCTACATACAAAAACAAAATGGCAGACAAATGGTGTCATTATGTACACGCAGGGTTGTTAGCATCAGACACCTTAGGATAGATAGGCACAAAATAATCTTTGTTTTCTTTTAATTATATTTTTCTTTTTTTTGCTTGCCCCGAGACAGAGACTCTAAATTTAAAAAAATAAAAAGCACTCTGTGTTTATAGGGGGAACCACCATCTTATAATTTAAGATTAAATTGGGAGCATGTCAAGCAAAAATTTTAAGGGAAAATTTTCCCACCGGCATCTTGTTTTCGTTTTTGAAAATACTTTAAATCGAAATTGTGTTAAACACATCCAAAAAAGTACCACAAAATGTGATACTTTTTGGACACTTTTTTAAAGGACTGCAAAAACATATCCTATTTTTTAGGGTTTTTTTTAAAAGCAAAAAAAAGGATCAGGAATTGACATGTCAATTTTTGAACCACCCGGTTTTTAAAACCGGAATGAAAAACGAAATGCAAAAACGCGTTTTGTCGTTCAGATTTTACATTGCAATCAATGAAATCACATTTGAACATTGATAAATATGTATTGGGGTCTGTTTTCCGGTTTGTAGAATGTACCCAGAAACGTATTCAACAAACGCTGTGTGAACATATCCTAAAAGAAAAAACTCTGCATGCCTTTGAGTGAAATAGGAGACATATAAAGGTGCAAAAGGGGCCCATTTCACTTAGGGCCCCTTCCCCAAAGGCCCTTTTTGCCGGCGTAAAATTTCGGGGACGGGTTTCACTCTCTATGAGAAACCCGTGGGGGGTTTCCGTAATGGGTTGGGGGGCATTTGCTCTATTAAGCGCGTAAAGCTTCAAAAAAAAAGCCGTGTGAACATACCCTTAGGGCTTTCCCCTGATGGACAAAACAAAAACAATTTTGTTTCTGGGGTTTTAAAAAAAATACATCACAGGTGTGTCTCTAATTAACTAAAAAGGTTTCCAAGAAACAGAAGTTCCAAAAACATGACATCAAACATATGGGGTCTTCCCCAAAATTTTGTAAAGGCATAGTAAAACCTAGGGTGAGTTAAAAATTTTGACTTTGCAAAAAGTAATTAAAAAAAACCTTAAAAAAATTTCTTTTCTTCATTATTTGGCATTTGGGAAATATAAATAATTTTGGTTTCCCAAAATTGGGCCCAAAACGGGAAGGTTTATTCTGATTTCATGTCAGATAGTGAGAAAAAAAATTTTATGTGTCCCTTTTTATTAGTGTAAAGTAAACTTTTGGTTTCAAAGGGATTTGTTGCTGGGACAAACTCAGCAGCGGTTTTGGGGCATAATTTTTTTGATTTTTAAACTTTTAACAGGAATTATAGTATGGAGAATAAGAATGATAATTTTAAAATCTACTTTAATATCCCCCACAGACACAAGGGCCATGGGGCAAACTCCTGAAATGAGTTTTTAGGGCATGCCATTTCACTGTTTGACCGAGTGTCTCAGTGAGGTTCAGATGTTGTAATAAACAGAAAAGCAGAAAACCCCGTAAACATTCTTTAAAAATTACTAAAAGGTAACCTTTAAAAGGGGCCCAATAATTTTCTCATGTTTTTTTATTTTTTTTGGATAACTAATTAAAATAACAAAATTTTCTTATACAGAAAAAATTTCCCTTTCATGTTTATATGCTGTTTGGGATACATTCAAATAATATAGACATACAAAAACAAAATTTAAACCGGGGCTACAGATGTATCACAAAACTAAAAACGTTTCCCTCACCAATTATTTACGTAAGTAGGAAAAAAAGTAGATTTCAAAAACCCCTTTATTTTTAAAAATGTTTAACCACCCCCTAGCAGATTTACTACTCCTGTCTAATACTTAAACAGTGATAAATTGATCTGACTGGCTAATGTCAGTTTACAGAGTGGATAAACTGGCTGTACAGGTGATCTGGTCTTTGTTTGGTTTTCTAAGAATGTCTCATCGAAAGCTTCATTTCTGTTTTTAACCATAACATTAAAACCACTCATAGGTGATGTAAATAACATTGATTACTTCTTACAATGGCACTTGCCAAGTGGTAGGATACAGCAGAAGCTTGGAGATACAGCAGAAGCTTAGAGAGTCCATGCTGGGCCATGTTCACTGCCAAATGGGTATGTGAGCCTCAGAACTGGATGACGGAGCAATGGAAGAAGGTGGCCTGGTCTGATGAATCTAGTTTACTTTTATGTCATCTACTGTAGATTGCTTGGTGCAGGTGTTGCTTACACAGTAGAGAGATGGCAGCAGGATACATTATGATGAGAAGGCCATATGATATTTTAGTCAATGTTCTGCAGGGAGATCTTGGGTCAAGGCATTCATTGTGTTTTTTGACCATCCCATCACTTAGACGTTGTTGCAGACCAAGTAGAACCCTTCACAAAACGAAATTTTTTTTTAAAAGGGCAGAAGCCTCTTTCGCAGGTTTAACTCTGTAAAAATGCAAAAGTGTCAGGAATGGTTTAAAAAAACTTTTCCCAAACATTTTTAACCCCCTTAAACAAACACCACCGTTTTTGGGTCAGCTGGTGGGGTCTTTTGTCTGCAGGACGTCTTTTTGGTGCGTGCGATTCGGGTTTTGGAGCAGAAAAAAAACCCTCCGCCCGGGTGCTTTAACCTTTGTTTTCGGCGGTGCGTTACCGAGTGAATCAAAGGGTTTCCCCTGCTCTGTTGGGGATTGGAAACCCGGTCCACAACAGACCCCGGGGGGGGAACGGGGGCTGCACAGTCAGCCCGGGCCTAGAGTCCCCCAGAGCTGTTGTGTACTAAGCGGGGGACCAGGACACACGGGTTTGCTGTCCTGATCATCCCTGTGTAGACTGCACAGATTTAATGTATTAGCAGTTAAAAAAAAAAAAAAAAAAAATGTTAAACATTTTCCCCTTCATGGATTAAAAAAAAAAAAAAGGAAAAAAACATAAAAAGTGAAAAAAAAAATTTAAAAAAAAAAAAAAAAATAAAAAAAAATATTTAAAAAAAAAATATTGTGCATAAAATACACAAAAAAAAACCCCTACACATACAGGTTTCCACAGCCGTAATAACCTGTAGAATTAATCTAACAAAATGTGTGAAATGTGAATGGTTTTAAAAAAAAATGTAAAAAAACAAAAAACCTTTTAAAAAAAAAATCGGCAATTATTTATAAGTGAACTTAAACTATTCCCCCATAAAGTACAACTTGTCTCGAATAAAATGAGGCCTCATCCAACTGCGTCATTGAAAAAATAAAAAAGTTAAAACTGTTGAAACGCAAGGAGGCAAAAAACGAAAAAAAATGTTCTGGTCATTAACTACTTTTCAGGCCTGGGGCTTAAGGGGTTAAATCTGCCATTCCCAAGGGTGGGGCTAATATCTCCTAGATTTGTAATTTTAAAGGTTGGCAAATATGTGTATTTGCATTTACTACTTGAGTATTACTTTTATAACATGCTGAGCTTAACAAAAGCTTTTCTGTCCTGGGAACATTGACTTTACTACTTTCAAGGAGGCTTTCTGAACACAATGATTAGCTTTTAACATATAGGGAAAGGTATATATGACTATTCCGAAATTTCTCTTCTGATTTTGCGTTGTTTAGGAGATAAAAGAGATTTTATCAACTGCTAGTGTACACAAGTTTCTCTAGGTTATTGACTACCTCTCTCTGCTCTGATTGCTCAAAGTGCTATCTGATCATGTAAGTCACTCCCTGATGAGTTTTATCTCTAACACAAGAACTTGTTTATCTAAGATAATGACAAGTTTTAGTCCTAAGGATATGTTTACACGGCTGATTTGGACACCGAATGCAGCACTTTTCAGACAAAGTTTGATGAGGATTTGATCAGGTTTGTTCCTCGTGGTTTTTGACAAGGTTTTCCAACACTCATTTTCCTTCTGAACACCCATACAAATTAATATCCAAGGCAAAAACAGTGCTGAAAAACATGTCAAAAACTGTGCTGAGGTTTTGGAGCTCTCAATTGATTCCTATGAGAATTTTTCAGCTTTGAAATCGCTTCAAGAATTGACATGACATGCTTTTCAGCGGCCAAAACAGTGTCCAAACAAGCACCTAAAACACGCATAAAACCTACTTGTGTGTGAACTACAACACTGTTTTATATACGAATCAATGATAATGAACTCGGGGCGCTTTGGAGGCTTTTTTGATGCTGTTTGACGTCACATCATCATGCTGTATATGCTGGGTTTCACTTAAAGCCGGCCTGCCGCTTGTTATGTCAGAGGAACAGAAGAGAGGCGAGTTTTTTTTATTTTACCTTTCTATGAATAATGTGGCTCTTCCTACCGCCTTGAGCCCATTATTACCTATCTATCTGGGGCCCATCATCACCTATTAACTGGGGGGCATCATCACCTACATATCTGGGCCCACCATCGCCTACCTACTTGGGGCCCATCTACCTTCAACCTACCTAACTGGTGCCCACCTTCCTACAACCGACCCTACTGGGGCCCACCTATCTACCTTGGGCCCACCTACCAGATTTCCACCTACCACCTACCTACCTGGTGACCACCTACCTAAATGGGACTCCCCTATAACCTACCTACCTGGGGCTCACCTACAACCTACCTACCTTGGGCCCACCAACAACCTACCTAACTGGGGCCTACCTACCTACCTGGGGCCCACTTATGACCAACCTTACTGGGGCCTATCTACCTGGGGTCCACCTACCTACCTGGAGCCTACCTATCCATCTAAGTGGGGCCTGAACCTAGCTACCTTGGGCCTACCTATGGGCTTGCCTTTTGCCGGTCCAACTTATCCAACGGGGATCTACTTACCTAAATAGGGCCTACCTAGCTACCTGAGGCCTTGCTCATTGACCTACCTATATGAGGCCTTGCCTACCTACTTGGTACAATGATTCTGTGGGGCACAAGCCATAGCACCATCTCCAGGGGGTTAGTTCTCTCCCCAACACTCTAAGAGACTGTGTCTCTAAGCTATAGCCTGTACCTGCTCTCCCACCCCTGGGAACTTTGTACAGTGGTGGGAATAGGTAAAGAGGTGCTGGAAAAGTGAGGATTCTAAGATATTTGTGTGTAAATTCTGCATGGCCGAATTGAGGCCGGGAGAAGTCGTTATAGTGGTTTGGAATGGTTGGAGAAGAAAACGCAAAGAGAACGACTCATTAGGGAAAATGTCTCCTGTGAGTCCTGATGTCAGGAATTATTTTGCTTTCGTGTTGGATCAGTGCTGTATTCACTGCTATGTTATGCGACTTAAGCTGGTGTCTGACCGCTATGTGGTCTCTATACGGCATTATTGTAGGCTATATTGGAACTTGTATAGTGGCAGTGTCAACTTGTCCCTGATTATATAAGCATGTGTGCACACCTGTGCCTGTGCTTAGGGGGTTTCACTTTTACTTTCTTACTTTTGTTCATAGTAGTATTTATTTTAGTAGGTGGTGAGGTGCGTGACCAAGGGAAAACTTTGAGGCGGATATTTTATATGGGCTGCTGGGGGATGGAGGGAGATATGGATGAAGCCACTTAGTCATATGTCTATCTATGCTATGTTAGACTGTGAGAAATGTGTGAGACAGACAGACATATGAAACTAATATGCGAGACAGACAGATATGTGACTCACTTGTTATTGCGTACTGCACAATACAGTTCTGTTTTGCACACTGTAGCAGGGCCGCCGATAAGCCAGTACAGGCAGTACTCTTATACCGGGCCCAACCAGTCTGTGAAGCAAGGGGGGCCCGCCTCCGCCGGCAGGTACCGCCCCCTTGCTTCACAGCAATGTGAGAGATTAGAGAACAGGCAGCAAGCAAGCCTGTTCTCTCTGTTACTTCAGCAACTTCCTTGTGCTGTCAGGCGGGGTGGAAGAGAGCGGGGGCCGGCCGCGCTTCCCGGGAGAGTTTTACATAGAACTTTTCACTGACTTCCTCTCCTCTGCGAAGCAGCCTGAGAACGAGCAGCCCCCCACCTCTCATGTCTCTGGCTGCCGGCAGGCAGGGAGGGATGGACATCTACAAATTAATACAGTGAGTCCCCGCCCTGTGGAGTGATCACACAGCCAGAGAGAGAGAGGGGAGGGAGTGGTGGGGCCCGGCTGTTCTCATCTCCGGCTGCGCAGAGGAGAGGAAGGAAGTGAAAGTATCTGTGTAAAGCTGTGTAAGTGAAAGCATCTGTGTGGTGAGCAGCTTCACAGCACAGCAAAGACCCCTATTTTTATCATAATGATGCCATGCACCTGAGACCTGTGGGGCCCCTCAGCAGACCTGTGGGGCTCCACTCAGTGCCCCTTACCAGACCTATGGGGCTCCACTCAATGTCCCTCACCAGACCTGTGGGACTCCACTCAATGCCCCTCACCAGACCTGTGGGGCCCCTCAGCAGACCTGTGGGGCCCCACTCAATGCCCCTCACCAGACCAGTGGGGCCCCACTCAATGCCCTTCACCAGACCTGTGGGGTTCCACTCAATGCCCCTTACCAGTCCTGTGGGGCTCCACTCAATGCCCCTCACCAGACCTATGGTGCTCCACTCAATGCCCCTCACCAGACCTGTGGGGCCCCACTCAATGCCCCTCACCAGACCTGTGGGGCCCCTCAGCAGACCTGTGGGGCTCCACTCAATGCCCCTTACCAGTCCTGTGGGGCTCCACTCAATGCCCCTCACCAGACCTATGGGGCTCCACTCAATGCCCCTCACCAGACCTGTGGGGCTCCACTCAATGCCCCTTACTAGACCTGTGGGGCTCCACTCAATGCCCCTCACCAAATCTGTGGGGCTCTACAGGGCAGGGAGAGAGGAGGCCTTTGAACGGACCCCACACGACTGGTGGAGCCTTGAGTGGGGCCCAACAGGTCTGGTGAGGGGCCTTGAGTGGGGCCCAACAGGTCTGGTGAGGGGCCTTGAGTGGGGTCCCACATGGCAGGGTGAGGTAGGGGAACTTGAGTGGGGCCCCAATCAAGTTTCCTCCATGTTGGGCCCAACTCAAGTTCTCCCCCTAACTATCTAAGAGGGGCCCACTACCTACCTACGGGGTCCGACTACCTACCTATGGGGTCCCACTACCTACCTATGAGGGTCCACTATCTACCTACCTGACTACGGAGGTCCACTATATACCTACCTACCAGCGGGGGCCCACTTTATACCTACCTACCAACGGGGTCCACTATCTACCTACCTTGCTCTGTGGGCCCACTCTCTACCTACCTGGCTTTCGGGGCCCACTCTCTACCTACCTGGCTCTAGGGGCCCACTCTACCTACCTGGCTATGGGGGCCCACTCTACCTACCTGGCTATGGGGGCCCCTCTACCTACCTGGCTATGGGGGCCACTATCTACCTGCCTAACTACTGGTGCCCACTCTCTACCTACCTGGCTATGGGGGCCCACTATCTACCTACCTGGCTATGGGGGCCCACTCTACCTACCTGGCTATGGGGGCCCACTCTCTACCTACCTGGCTATGGAGGACAACTATATATCTACCTGGCTAAGGGGGCCCATATATGTTCCACTATATGGGCCCTGTATGGCAATACTATTGGTCCTATTGTAATGGATGATATTCATTAACGGTATCGTGGCATTATTCTGCATCTTTATGGTGCAGATATATGGTGATGATATTGCGGTATTATTTGGTCTTTGAATATTGTTGTAATTGGTGATATTGGCCTTAGTGTACTAGTTTGATCAGTAACATTATAGTGATATCAGTCATCATACATAGTGATATGTGGCAGTATTATCTGGTCTTTGTATATTATTTGGTTATATTGGTCTGGGTTTACTGGTTTGGTCATTATAGTGGTGAGATATGGTGATTATTTTGTGGTACTTTCTAGCCCTTGTATATGCACTGACCCACATAATATAGATAAACTATATGTTGTAAAATCCCACAAGAACTAAATCCAAAGACAATGGCACAATTGCATTTTCTTTTCTGGGGTTGGGTAGATGGGTGTGATTGGTGGGGCGGAGCTATGGGTTGACAGAGGGCGGGTAAAAATGGTAGGGGGGCACAGACGTTTTAGCTGTAGGGGGCCCTGAAATTTCTGATAGCGGCCCTGCACTGTAGTATGTGGTAAAAAGCACGCATTTATGTCCAAGAGGCCTAAAAATTAACAGGTAATATTTTCATATACCATAGCTATAGGGTGGGCCTCTAAGATCAAATCCCCAGTGGGTCCCAGCCCCTGAGCCCGACACTATCTAAAGGGTTAAATTTTGTCCATAAGAAAGAAAAATAAGCTCCTGTGCCGCTATGGTAATAAGATACAACAGGGAGCAAAGTCACCATTCTGCCAAGGCTGCAAAAACAGAGAAAAGAGGTAGGCATCTTAGGAAACCTTCAGTAAACAAGCAGAATCAGTTCTAACTTTAAAATAAAGTAAAATCAGAACAGCAATGCATTTGATAATAATCTTTATTTATCTTTGCCCACGTGGTTAAAGCCAATTAATGTTGTGAGAATACACCTTTAAGGTGTTGATTTGATATTCAAATTGTTTTAATGTTTTAAAGGCTAATTGGGGTTTAAAATGCTAACATATTCTGTAGTGATGTACAAGGATAATTATGACTAACATCAGTCCTTGTCCCCAATGACGTAAGGGGGAGCCTGGAGGTATGCTTTAATAACAAGTCCGATAAACTCATTTACAAAGTTCAGTAAACATGCTTGTCAGATGTTATGACCCTCATGAACATTTATTAATAAGTACATATTTGATATAAAGTGGCTTGTTTTTGTTATAAATAATGCATGGCTTTATTTTACATGGTGATTGTAAAGTGTAAGCATCCGTGCACTGCAGTGTTTAGTCTAACATTCCAAGACTTGGATACACTCGGAAAATACTGACATTCTAAAGTAGTCACTTGTCTTCTGTATACTGCTTAAATAGCAGCTAAACTAAACCCAGTGTGTTAAATAGACAGTAGATGGTGCCACTACAATACAATAGAACACGCACTTGCAGCACGTAACACTGTAACAAAATCTCCATGAGAATTGGTCTATTTTTATTGCAGCAATATGCAATGCTGGCAATTGTGATTCCCATGTCCAAGAATAGTTGAGCACCAATAAGATAATGTATATTAAGCCGGCGTACACAGGGGATTACAGTTATTACACAGTGAAGAACCACAAAGCAATTCCCTGGTTTAAAAATAGGAACAGTTTGCAGTTTTAAAATCCTGTTATTTTTCCAAGTGACATGTACTGCATCATATGGACTAAGAAAAATCTGGGATTTAGTCCATATAGGCAGTAGGTTTATTAGCTCTATGCTAGGTTTGTGTATCTAAGGTAACATTCACATCTACTTCAGAGGCTCTCTTAAGAGTCATGATTGTTGATTCCATCATTTTTATAGATATAAAGCTGCATGCAGCACTATTTTTCCTCTCAATAAGACGGAGAATATAGCACAAGCCAACGAACCCAATTACAAATCAATAGAATCTGTAATACACTGCTGGTATACTATGGATTCAGTACTACATTTTAGTTTCAGTTTATGATCGAAAAATGTGAACAGTCTAAGGGTGCGTTCACACAGCAAAGACCAAATACCAGTCGGATTATCCGACCAGTATTTTGTCTTTTTTGGCCAAAGAGTGAAGGTTTTGTCCGCAGTTTGCGGATTCAGCCGTCCCCCTTACACCCACATGTTCATGTTATACCCGAGAACCAGACGGAAGAATGAACATGTTTTTAGGACTGCTGCACGGATTTTCTGCTAAAATCAATGTAAAAGGTTGACAGTCGGTGTAAAACCAACGGAAAACCCTGCCGTGGGGACAGGCCCCAATTCTTTTCATTTTCTCAGCATGCCCTGTGTGTTCTAATTTGTTTTGCTGTAGTTTGGGGATACATACAAGTTACTATGTATTTTTTTAAAACATTTTTTGCATTGTGAATATAAAAAGTGTTTTTTCCACATGTACCATCTATTTTGTTTAACAACCTGTTAAATCAATTCTGTAGGTTATTATGGTCCTGTGGTAATGTATTGCAATAATTTTTTATATTAAATATAGATTTTTTTATTTTGTTGTACACTTTTTTTTTTATACCATTGAGGTATATGTATTTTTACACTTTATTTTAGCTTATAATGTATTAGCATACCCTTGTATGTTAATACATTATACCAGCGGTCCTCAACCTTTTTACCACCAGGGACCAGTTTCATGCAAGACATTTTTTTTCACAGCCCAGTGGGGTGTGAGGGTGAGGGGATAGAGCCGCAGTTCTGGCTCTGGAAGTCGTTTCTACACAACTTTTTTTTTTCTTTTGCTTTTGCTTTTCTTTCTGATTAGATTTTAAACCCATGTATCACAAACATAAAAAAAACACTCTCTGTATGAGTCCACACCTCACTGTTCATGCTCACTCCCGAATCAGTGTCCCCCCCCCTCTCTGAGTCCACATCTCACTGTTCCTCTCCCTGCAGTCTTATTTTGTAAGAGCTGTTTAAATACCACATACCTGCATTCTATCTAGACAGTCTTTTATGAACTCAGTCTTCTATTATCTCTTCTCCTCTCTCAGCTGGAGGTTTGTTACAGTTGAATCCAGTCTTCTATTACTGGCACAGATCTACCTTCTATGCAGGAGAGTTAGGCACCATGGCACAATTTTGCTGTTTTCTGATTGTAGAATCAGTTGCAGTGTGTTTCTGCTGGGTGTGCAGAGTGAAATTGCTACGGCTACTTAATCTGAGTGAGAGAAGCAGGGATCGAGGCACATTTCTGCTGTTTTCTGATTGTAGAAGCCCTGCAGTGTTATTGTGTTTCTTCTGGCTATGCAGAGTAAAATTCCTGCTGGTCCCTTACTCTGAGTGAGAGAGACAGGAACGCTCGCTCCCGTGAATCCGACCGGGGGGCAAGACAGAATGTAAATTAGTGGAGCCGTCAGCCAATGACAGGACAGGAGGAGGAGTCCGACCTGCACTGGGGAACTGTGTTTACAGAAACAGAAGATAAGGAAAAACAAGACAGCTTTGCTAATGACATCCAATTGCAAAGTTGTTTGTTTTTACTGTCCCCTTATTCTGAAAACCATTTAATGAAATGATACAACCCCTTTAACCGCATACTGATTGTCAGCTATATGGGTCAGCATTAAATATTATAATGCTGACCAACAGAGCTAACAATCAGTCTGCAGTTATATATTGATCAGCTCTGCGGGTCAGCATGATATACAGTTGAAACCAGAAGTTTACATACACTGTCATGATCGTGCCCGACAGACCCCCAGCTTTGGGCTCTGGTCTCTCTGGGTGATTGACAGTTCTATATTCCTATCTTGTCTTCTGTTTCTTCCTCCTATTGCCTTTGTCTTTAGTTTTCCTGGCAGGTATTTAAGGGTTGTTCTGTCTCCTCCCCTTGCGTGATATACTGGTCTGTTTCTGCCTATAACTCGCCCTCTCTATTCTGTGCCTTCCTGGTTACCTTACTCAGCTTGTTTCATGTTTATTCTTCTGACTTTGTACAGCGTTCCCGTTAGTTACCGACTCGGCTTGCCTTACTTTCCCTTATTGTGTTTTGTATTGTTTGTCTGCATCTTGTGTTTTCACGCTATTCAGTATAGCGCTCAGTCTTCTGGTTGGGGCCGACCTATTAAGAAGTCGGGCACCCCAAAAGGCAGGGACAGGGGTCGGGACCAGGGTCAGGGCCTCACACTGTCCATGTCTGTTCGTGTGCCCCTGACTGGCGCCTTACATACACTATATAAAAAGACAGATATACATGTTTTTTCTCACTATCTGACATGAAATCAGAATAAACCTTACCTGTTTTAGTCCAGTTAGGATTACCAAAATTATTTATATTTGCCAAATGCCAGAATAATAAGAGAGAGAGAATTTTTAAGGAATTTTTATTACTTTCTGCTAAGTCAAAAGTTTATACACTAGGATTACTAGGCTTTTAAACAATGTGGGACATCCCATACGATGATGTCATGTCTTTGGAAGCTTCTGATAGGTTTATTGAAAACATCTAAGTTAGAGATATACCTGTGGATGTCTTTTAATGCACACCAGAAACACACTGCTTCTGTGTGTAACATCATGGGAAAGTCTAAAAAAATCAGCCAAGATTTCAGGAAGAGAATTGTGGACTTGCACAAGTCTGGTTCATGTTTGGGTGCTTTTTCCGGGTACCTGAAGGTGCCTCGTTCATCTGTACAAACAATTATACACAAGTACAAACAAAATGGGAATGTCCAGTCATCATACTGCTCAGAAGGGAGGCGGGTGCTGTGTCTCAGAGATGAGCGTGATTTGGTCCGACATGTGCATATCAACTGAAGAACAAAAGCAAAAGACCTTGTGAAGATGCTGGCGGAAACTGATAAGATTGTGTCATTCGCCACTGTGAAACGAGCACTGTATCAACATGGGCTGAAAGGTCACTCTGCCAGGAAGAAGCCATAACTCCAAAAGAAACATATAAAAGCCAGATTAATGTTTGAAAATGCACATAGGAACAAAGACCTACAGTTGTGGAGACATGTCCTGTAATCTGACGAAACTAAAATTGAACTGTTTGGCCATAATGACCATCATTACAGTTGTAGGAAAAAGGGAGAAGCTCGGAAGTCAAAAACATCATCCCAACTGTGAAACACAGGGGTGCCAGCATCCTGTTGTGGGGTTGTTTTGCTCCAGGAGGGACTGGTGCACTTCACAAAATAGGCATCATGAAGAAAGAAAATTATGTTACAATACTGAATCAGCATCTCAGACATCAGCCAGGAAGTTAAAACTTGGGCAGATATGGGTCTTCCAAATGGACAATGACCAAAAGCATACTGCCAAACCGGTTACAAAGTGGCTTAAGGAAAGAAGGACACTCGTAACACGAGTGAAATTAGGAGTTCCCGTGGCGCTTTCAGGGGCAAAAAACAATTCAAAGAAAAGCCAACTTAAGCATCAAGCTGGTTTATTAAAGTAAATATAAAACAGGGACTCTACCCTGCTTCCTCAGGCACATAAAACAGGAAGATAACAGGGCTTTTAAACAGTTCAAAATTGAGACCAAGGCTTAATTAACAATTAACCCTTACACCACTGTTATAACATGACAAATTTAGACAAATACAAAATTAAAAAAACAGTTACCAGGTATAAAAACATAAATATGTTTAAAAACATTACAATACAATTACAAATAATATCCAAAAATATACAAATTATACAACCAATGAAAAATACATACATTTTCATAAATATACAATTTAAAATATAACACATGTACAAAAATAAATTATGCTGATCCCAGGAATTGAACCCTCATTGTCTACTTCAAAGTCCCCTATGTTAACCACTACTATATCACTCTACCATACCTGTACAGCTTTAAAAGGTGAGTGTGATTCTAATTAGTTTAAAGTCGCACCCTGTGTTGTAAAGCTGTAACGCACATTGCGCTGTGTGTCTGCTCTTCTGTCCCTGAGGACCTTCGTTGGTAGAGCCCGGGATATTTGAAAAAGTGGCTTAAGGATAACCAAGCCAACGTTTTGGAGTGGCCATCACAAACCCCTGACCTCAATCCTATTGAAAATTTATGGGCAATGCTGAAAAGGCAGGTGCAAGCAAGACGACCTACAAACATGACCCATTTACACCAGTTTTTGTCAGGAGGAATGGGCAAATTTTCTTACCAATTATTGTGAGAAGCTTGTGAAAGGTATCAAAAACGTTTGCCCCAAGTCATACAGTTTAAAGCAATGCTACCAAATCTAATGAAATGTATGTAAACTTTTGACTTTGCAGAAAGTAATAAAATGCCTTAAAAAATTATCTCTCTAATTATTCTGGCATTTGGCAAATATAAATTTAATTTTGTAATCCTGGTGAAACATGTTGGGAGGTCAGGCATGATTTTTTAATTTGTGATTTTCTACCTCTTTTCACTGTGTTACCTGCTGCAGAGGGTCTCACAAGGAAACCTTATATACTTGATGCCCATCAGATTAGGGATGATTGCCCAAGTAAGATGTTTTTGGATTCCTTTTTGCAGTTAGCAAATCACTGTATATATAGGGTTTCCCTGCTGATATATTAGGTGGTGTTTCACCAGATTTGATAATAGAAAAGGAGTTATTCTTTCACAATTAGAAAGGGATAAATTTATGAGACAAATTGAGAGGTTAGAAATGAGGTTTTTAAAAAGTGTGTTATAGAGGTTAAAGGGGTTTTGCCACAGGATGTGCCTTATCTGCTAAGAAGCTAATGTAAACAAGCCCGCTTTTAGCTAAAAGAGAGAGAGACCAGCCAGAGCACGAGCCATGCATAAGGGATCGTGTGAAAAGTTCAACAAATAATCAAATCAACTAGTGGATTCTGTATACAAAAGACAACACTTTTTTCTCCACAGCAGCTTGAAAGCTTCTTCATGTTTTCTGTCATCAGATAAACAGGGATATACTCAGATAAAACACACTACAACTAGTGGATTCTGTATACAAAAGACAAACATATTTCTACCCGGTGCCTTGAAAGTAACTAGGGCAGGTAAAGGCAGCCTGTAGCTCTCTCAGGCTGCAATTTTTGTAATTACATATATTTAGAAAAGTGATTAAATACCCATTTTGGAGGATCCCACGTCAATATTACATCGTGGCAAAACCCCTTTAAGTGTTGTATATAATAAAAGTTATGTTTTAGTGCTTTATAGACTGAGAACTGATAGAGGGATAGAGTTAAACTGATAGAGTTAAACTTTGCCTATGGCAAAATAGTAAATATAGAAACACAACCAAACCCCTTGACTACAGGTGGTACAAACAACCATTTTTGCCTATGTAAAGTAACTATTAAAACCATAAACTATGAATAAGTCCGACAAAAGAATGTGAAGTCACGCACTGATGTCCATACATACATACCATACCAGTTCCCAGGCTGGTAAACTAATGTCCTTACTTAATATAACCTTTACAAAAACTTGAAAGACCCTGGGCTCGGGCCTTCATCTAAATGGAAATGTTCAGTTGCGCTTTCAAACTGAAGCTGTTTAACACTGAAACTGCACCAAGAAGAAGAAACCGTAAGATCTGGATCCAGGAAGTAGCAGGTGTCACTAAGATCTGCTAAAAATTGAATTTTTTAAGCCACATGAAACCTCAAAAATTGGATCAAGTGGTTTGGGATTATTGTACGATGTCTCCTGTTGATTGACGTGACAGTTACCGCCATTTAATGCAAACTAAGAGGGACAGAATCCTTAAACTGAGAGACCTGGGTTTATCAGTCCAGCAGATCGCTATGCACCTAGGCTGAGATGTCAGCACTGTTGAATCATGTGTTTTCCTGTGGCTGAGAGAATAATGTAGAACGTAAATGAGGAAAAAGTCATTGACTTCATATCCCAAGCCTAAAGTAGCAAACAGTGTCGACACAAACCCTCAGAAATTGTGTGCATGCCATTGGGCTACGAGCCAGAAGTTCAGCCACAGGTGTTCAATTGACCTCACGTCACCAATTTCAAAGGCTATCAAGGTGCACAGGAAGGAGGGCAATGGAGAATGGAATGGAGATCTATCCTTTTCAGCAACGACTCCTGCTTTTTTGTCAGACATAAGAGCCAGAGATTGGTCTGGAGACCAGATGGAAAAACAATAAAAAGGCCTCCAAAAAGGAAAGGTTACTAAATTTTTAAGGCCCCAAAAAGACAGACCTCCATCCCAATTCAGCCTATTGTGTTTTAGTGTTGATCCGAGGAAGGCAAAAAAACCCCCCTGAGGAGAAGCCAGTTGTCCTCATTTTAGGAAAAAAATTCCTTCCGACTCCAATCTGGCAATCAGATTAGCGCCCCTTCTCCAGAATCCCAGTCACTATAACTTGTTATATTATTAACTTAGGGAAAAGCACCCAAACCCCTTTTGAACTCTGTTAGGGAATTCTCATGACAAAATTTTCCCCTGGCAGAGAGTTCCAAAGTCTCACTGCTCTTACAGTAAAGAATCGCTTCTATGTTTTTGTTGAAAACTTTCTTTCTCTTGGCGTTAGAGGATAGCCTTTGTTCTTTATTTCAGTCCTGGGTATAAATAGATCTTGAGAGAGATCTCTATATTGACCTTTGATCTGTATAACTTTTACATATTTATTATTCCCCGAAGCCGCCTTTTTCCTAAATAAATAAACTAAACTAAATAACCCCAATCTTGCTAATCTTTCTGGTTTTTGCAGTCCACCCATTTGTTTTTATTTTTGTTGCCCCCTTTGAACTGTTCAAGCTCTACAAGTCTTTCCGGCACTGGTGCCAAAAACTGTACACAATATTCCATTTTGTGGTCTGACCAGTGACTTGTATAATGGGAGAATGATGTTTTTCATCATGTGCATCTATGCCTCTTTTAATACACCCATGATCCTACTTGCCTTACACGTCTGCTACAATCTAATTTTTAGCTATGTGACTTGTTGCATTGGGCTTAAAGGAAATTAATTTGCCCCAAAGGGGAAGACAATCAGCATGTATGGGTGTATATGACCTGCAAGAATGGTTTCATACCCAAATCTTTTGAAAGTGCCTTTCACATGCATGGCTGGGCTCAGAGAATACCATGAAAGCATTCCCTAGGTCAAAACACTGTCACCTCCTGCTTGTGTTCTTCCAACAATGGTTGCACAGTGTTTGTTCTTTGTTCTTGCCTAAAACACCATTGTCCATATATTCAACAAAACAGAAAACATAATTCATTGGAGAAGGCAACCAAGGTTTAATTCTGATACTGCCATGATTCTTTTTCATGATAATGGAACCTCACTAGCGAGGTATAGTGACCTTCTGTCTGCTTCCCATTACACAGCAGGGTGCACTGAACTGCCGTTTTACACACATCCGAATGCTCCCCAGTTCATTCTGGCAGTGAACTGCTCCAATGTAGTGTGTTGGTCTGTCCTTTCACATTCATGCCATATGGTGCTACACAGTTTCCACGTTGCTTATTCATAATGGCGCCATTTATCCACTAAGTATACAATTTCCCCACAGCAAATATTTCAGTTTCAAAAATACTGCCACTCTTGGTCCAAAAGCCAATAATCATCCCTAACTAGATAGTACCTTATGTCAACATAATGCAGCTGTTACAGGGGCTCTTTATAATAGTACATGGGTACTCCATTGTGCTATGGCACTGATATCAGAGCACTATATAGCATTCTTACTGCAACACTATATGGCTCTATCAGTTGATTTATTAATTGCCCTGATGCAAAGCATTAATTTATTTTTTATTTTTTGAAGAGGGAGGTTCTGACTTTTTCTATAGGATGAATTAAGACAGTATCAATATTTGTTTTTCTCTATAGTACAGAATCAGACTGAGCATAATAGGTTTTCATTTATGTTATTCTTACCCATTGCAGGTGTTGCCAATGTCTGTCGACCAACTAGCTGAGCAGGTCCAAGTCCATCTAAGAAGTCGCTGAACTGGCTGTCGACCCCCAATCTTACTCCTGGAAATATTAAACTGGAAAATAAAAAAAATGTTATATTAGATTACAAAAATGTATGGTCCTTTTTTTTATATCTGTAATATGATCTTTTTTATCAGGTCGTTAAGTACGGTAGAAAAATGAAAATCAAGGTTTTGCTCTGGAATCCATGTCATCTTTTTGCATTTCATGTATATAACATTTGCCAGATCCTTAAACAGGACCTGTACAGTAACTTAACTTAAACAATTTATAGGATTGGACTCATTTTACAAGGCATATTTTAATGAAAAGTTTACATTACTAGATGTAATCACTATCTAATTACCTGTCAGGTGGTTTATGCTGCCCTATCTGAGAGCAGGATGTGACAGAGGTAGTGAAGCTGAGATTTGTGATATATAGGGTTATATGATAGAGGGAAAGAAGCTGAGCTCTGTGTATATAGGATTATATGATGGAGGGAAAGAAGCTGAGCTCTGTGATATATAGGGTTATATTGGCATATAAAACTGCTGAATAGCAGATGCAGGGGGGGGGGGGATAATTCACAGCGCTAGTATCTTCTGAATTCCAGATTTTTCAAATATATGGAAAAGATTCCCAGAACAATGGTTTCTATGTATAAAACCAATTTATTTCCGACAAATAAGCAATTTTAAAAGAAAATAAGCTCAACGCGTTTCACACGCCACATCGCGTGCATTCATCAGGAGAATTTTTTATAAAATGACATGTCTCAATTTAAACCCATCAACAAGTTATGTCCCGCCTTAAAAAACGCCCTTCTGCGTACCTTAAACATATGTGTGAGAATTCATAAATTCCTTAAGATATAATCTCTTACAAATAGAATAAAATGAAATGATATTTCTTATTACCTTACGTGTATACACCATGCTGCATCCTTTACCTCTCGCCGGCACTGAGCCGGAAAACCGGAAGAAGCGTCATGGTGTGGGCAACATCGTCATTTCCGGCTGAGCCTTCATACGATGTGCGCATGCTCTATGCCATTATAGTCGCTAGATATAATCCTAAAATGTATATAACATTAAAATGATACCTTCCCTGACTGCCCATCCTCCGGGATGTAATCCCGGGGTGTATTTAATGTTGTTTCCTTTATGCTCGATTTATATGATCTCTGGAATGCAGTCCTAAAAAGTTTATATATAAAAAATACATATATTAAAATACTTGTAAAATTTTAAAACGGAATATCATTGTCCCCTGACCTTACTACTAAAGTCCTGAGAGTTCTTCCTAATTAATGATCATAATCTATCAATGATCATAATCTATCGGGCTAATATCGCCACAGTAACTATCTAGTTATAGATGACATTCAGGAGCATTGGACTTAAAGGTCTTTACTTTCCTTATATTTTAAACTGTCAGTTCTAGCCTCAGCTATAGCGCTAGGCTCTCTGAATGACAAAAAAAGAAAAAAAACACAAGTCACAAGAGCAAGAAGACTGTATAAAAACGTTAGGCTCAGACAAAACAAAAACACGTCCCAACAAGTGCCCCCATTCTCCGGGCCCACCCCCACCCCTGTTGTGATAGAATGATCAATCTTTTGCGGCCCCCCTATCCGGTACCTAAATTTTCTCCTATTCTACAAGGCCGGGGTTACTTTGGTCACCAAAACAATATTGTAGTGCTAATCCATGTTTCCCCATCCTCTGGCCCTATCAAATCTCTGAGTCCCTTTTATATTGGAGCCTCGCCAATCAATATTCTGCTTTTGGGAAAACCATGGGGGTAAAGCAAAAAACTTTTCTTTGATGGCTTCTTGTATTCTCTGTGGTAGCAGAGGGGATAAAATGCCCCAAACTTGAAAAATTTTTGGACATGAGTCTCCTTCCTACCTGAGGCCTCCACCCAATCCATTTTCAGTATGTAGGACATTTCTCCAAAAACCCATCTGAAAGGAGGCGCGTTGGACTCATGTATCCTGTGTTAAAAGATGGTTTTAACGCTGCCGCTGAGATATATATAATAATTTCCTGTTTCCCCGGTTCACCATGGGGTCATCTGGGTATCTCATGGCGAATATGGCCCATAGAGGGTGTTTGGAACATAGTTAATCAAGGTGCGCCCTTGTAAATGTCATCACCGGTCCCAAAAATTTGGATCACCGGGCAGCTCCACAAGCAGTGGAAGATATCCGCTTCCTGTGCACACATCGGAAAGCATTTGTTGCTCTCAAAAATGCCCATGCGGTTCCCTGATTGGGTTAATGTATGCCCTGTGGTACAAACTGAGGGACATCTCCCTTTACTACTGGGGGGGTAAGAATTTGCGATTTTGGTCAACGCTGCAAGTAGCGTGTAAACCTCCAGACTGGGGTCATCTCTGCCATTTCGAAACCATAGTGGAGCCTGAAAAAGTCTTGTGGTGTATGTAAAGCTTTGTAATAGTGGGTAATCAGCCCCCCTTCAGTTGTTTTCTTGAGCAAGGCCTACGTGTTGAAGGATCCCATTCTCTCCGCGTGAAGTGTGGAGTCAGCGTTGGGGTGTAGCTGCGGGCATTTAAATATGGGAAGAAGGAGACCCCTGCCTCCGGGAATTTATCTTTAGTTCCTAAAATTGTAAGAACCCTATGCGTTTTTGCATCTATTAAATCGTATATTGATAGGATTCCCCTTTCTCCCACCTGTAGAAGTCCCTATGTGGAGTTCCCCTTTGAAAATCTGGATTGCCTATTAATGTGCGTGCATAGAGGCATGGGGATGTAGTCCAAGGAGCGTCCCTCATTTTCTCCCAGCCCCGCCATTTTTGAAAATACGAGTGGATTGGCTTTAATCTGTTCTGGGATTTGATGCAGGGGCAGATGCATAAATTTACTAGTGAGATCTTCCTAAAAAACGATTGCTCCGCCTTGGTGTCTGTGTATACTGAAGTATTTTGCAACAATCTGTTGCCTACGGACCAGCGTGGCCACATTGTTTGCTCGAATGTTCGGAAAGTTAATACCCCGTTGTCCTTGGGCTGCTCCCAAAATTATTAGCGGAATCGAGGCTTTTTACCGCCCCAGTTTAAATCATCAAAATAGCGCATTCATGCGTATCTCATCCTTACGCTTGATATAAAGTGGAAGGGATTGTAGGAGATATGGGTTGCTTGGGAAAATTCCCCCAAATTTGACCAATTTCCCCCCTACCCACGTAGGACAGCGGTAGTTTCCTCCACGCGTGTAGCCTCGTTTCCAGCGAGGTTATATTGGGGTGTGATGTTATCTTTTTTATAGATAGTAGGGAGCCTTGATATTGATCCCCCCAAATAGGTATTTTGGCTGTACACCAATTAACGGGTTAAAGTGTGGGTCCCGTAGGTTTCGGTGGTCCCCTAAGTATCATGGCATTCGTTTTGTCCATGTTAACATAATACCTGAAGGGAGCCCGTCTCCTGCAACCCCCGCAGCCCCCCCTGCAGGTTGTGTCACGGGTTTTTCAAAATTATCATCACATCGTCCGCAAAAGCCACTATATCCAAGATCGGGGAACCAGCCAGATTCCCATCGGTGGCCGAACTAGGTTTTAGGTAATACAATAGCGGATCAAGTGCGAGATCAAAGAGCAATGGAGATGGTGGACAACCTTGTCTGTTCCCCCTAAACATGTCTATGGGAGGGGTTAGTATCCATTAATTAGAAGATTAGTTAGACGAGCCTTCCTGGTTGTAAGAAAAGAAATTTCAAAAGACAGGGCCGAAATTTCTTCTTAACAAGGTAGCAGGACAGGAAGGGCCAGAAACCTTGTCAAAATACCTTTTCGGCGTCTAGGCTTAAAAAGCATCAAGATGTCCGAAGAAGGTCCCGAGGCCCTCACCGTCGCCCCCCACCCACCGTCCTAATATTTTTAAACTGCTTGACGACCCTGTACAAAGCCCCTCTGTGCCGGATGTGCTATATCAGGGAAAAAGTCTGGAGGCGAGTCGCCAAAATTTTGGTTAGAAGCTTGTAATCAACATTGAGTAACGCTATTGGGCGATAATTTTTTGATCCTTGCCCGGTTTTGGGAGCAAGATCGTGCACGATTCCAAAAATAGATCCAATGCTCCCTGATCCCGGTATATTGATTATATAAGCCAACCAATGTTGGCGTCACTTCAACGATAAGAGTTTATAAAATTTTAAACCATAGCCATCCGGCCCGGTGATTTCTCAGTAGGCGAGGATGCTATGGCTTTCCTCTACTTCATCTTCTGTGATTGGGCTATTCCCCAAAAAGGCCTGCTGTTCTACGCTAAAGGGGGCCGGAGAGATGTAGCATCCAGGAAAGAATTTATCTGACCCTGTCAGTGGGTGGTTGCTCTTTAGAGATCTTCAAAAAAATCCAAAGAATATCCTTGAGATCTCTTCCGGCGCCGTGTATTGCGTCGCAGAGAGGGCGGGTCCCTTTAAGACCAGCACTGGTTTACGGCTATGTTGGGCCCTAACCAAATGCGCCAGCATCTGACTATCTCGATTCGCCCCCCTAAAGTATCTATTCTGGTTAAGCTTAACCAACCAATTAGCTTGACTTTGCACAAAAGAGTCCAAGGAAATGCTTTGGCTTCTTTGTAGACCATTTCTGCGCGTCCGAGGGAGTGGTCGCCAATTCCCTTTGTGCTGACAGCAGTGTTGTCTGCAATTTTTCAAAATTTTGGGTTTGAGCCTCTCTTCTTTTGCCTGCAACATTTAAATTTAAAGATATGGGCCCCCCATTACCGCTTTTGCAGGGAGCCCAGAAACAAAGGAGCATTCCCTATGTGCGCTAGATTTCATCCAGTAGTTAGTCCAGTGGACTTGCAGGAAGGACCTGAAGTCCTCAGATTGCAGCAAATATCCCGGGAATCGCCAGAATCTGCTTTTGGCTTGAGGTGTTGAGCGCGAGATCAGCAACGTGACTGGGGCAAGATTGGAGATAGCAATGGTTTGGACCTTAGGTCCAAGATCCTCTCCCACAGTTCCCGGGAAAATAAGAAAATAAACTATTCTCGTGAAACTTTTATGCACCGCGGAGTTTGTATGTGAACTTTTTGCCCCTCGAATTTAGGGTGCGCCAGGGATCACAAAGCGCATTGTCGTCTGTCGGCTCAATATGTCCCTAGCCGCTGGGGATGGCGTCCTATTTAATGCCGATCTATCTAGAGAAGGACATTGAGTTATGTTTAAAATCCCTCCCAAGATTACGTTCGTGTCCGCCCTGGATGCTAGAAAAGAGTTTTAGTTGACGAAAAAAATTTGTATTGTATAGATTAGGGGCATTATACAAATTTTCAAGTGTGTATGAGGTACCCTGTAGCGATTTTTTTTAGCAAAATGTATCTGCCTCCTTCATCTTTTACCTCCTCCTCTATTAGATAATCCCAAACCCCTTTTGAATATAAAAAGGCCACCCCTCTTGATTTGGAAGATAATTGGACATGTGGCAGGACTCCAACCAGGGCACCCCAGGGCCCACCCTTTTTATCCTTCCTCCAGTGGGTTTCTTGCAAAAAAATTATTCAGGCTTTGTAACCGCCTAAGATGTAACGCTCACCTTTTTCCTTTTTTAAAAGGAGTGTTTAGTCCTGCCCCATTTTTCCCAAATAATCAGCCCGATTGGTCCCTCCTCCGAGATGACCACTCCACTAGCCCTGCCCGTCATGTTACACCACTCGTCAGCCCTCGTAAGGTGTGGTTTTTTTTCAATTGCCAATGTCCCCATTGTCCCAGCGAGCAACGGGGCACATTTTCCTGTGTGTAGGCCTCCGGGGTCAGGAAGCCACAACCCGTTGTAGATCCATCCCCACCCGTAGGGGCCAGACCGGAGAACAGAGCAATACATCGTCAGCAATATTAATAACAATAACAATGTTAACCATTTGGGACCCCAAAATTTGGTTTCCCTGGAATTTGACCGACCGCAGTCTGAATCAATAGCTGCATCGCAGCAACAAAAACAGTGGATCACTAGATCCAAAATTTCCTTTGTTTTCCCCAAATGATCATGACCTTCTAGCTAACACTTCTCAACGTGGAAATGCGCCTAGCTTGGGCGGGGTCTTCAAAAATCATCTGCCTTCCCTCCACCTGCACTTTTAGCTTTGCGGGGTACAGAAAACTGAAAAAGTATCTCCTGCCCATGGAGATGCCTGCAGACTGGGTGTGAACCCGCTTTCTTTTTTGGGGCCACACTTGCAGAGAAATTTTTGGAAACAACAGGAGTTTAATGCCCTTACAATAAGGTGTCACGCCTCCTATAAGCCCTCAGCACCTGCTCCTTAAAATTTCCCAATTGAGGTATTTAGCTATCACCGGTCGTGGTCTCGCTTCTCTCCCCCTCCTGTCTCTGCGGTCCCAGCCGATGAGCTCTTTCAATAACATACTTGTCTGTGGGAACGTCGATATCTAAGGCTTTGGGAAGTTTTTCTGTGAGGAAGGTAATCAGGGAGTCACCTGCGATGGATTATGGGATCCCTACAAAGCGGAGGTTATTCCTCCTGCTGCGAATTCTCCAGATCATCGATCCGGTTCTTAAGATCGCCTCAGTTTCCCTTGCCTGTGCCCGGGGATTGTTCCCCCATTGGAAAGTGGGACTTCACAAGATGTCACCTTGTTCTCAAGCTCCACTATTTTCTGCGTATTAGCTGTAATCATTGTTAACGCAAGAGTTAATCGAAATAGCAGGACCTCAAATCGCTTATCAATCATGGGGGATCATCATTTTGGAGACCCCTTGGGCTATGGCGGCAAGGGTTAATGGCTCATTGTCCCGTGGGGGCCCTGTCGGACTGGATGGGGATGTTGGGAGGGGGTATTCCTATCTCCTGAAAATGGTCCTGGAGAAGCGGGGCTTTCCATCAAGGCCCTGGGGAGGTGCCCTGAGCCATAATCGGGGCCTTAGTTTTTGGAGTTTTAGGGGCCCCTTTGATGTGCTAGATGCCCTCGCAGCTTTTGGGGGAGCTGTCCCCGTGGGCAAAGACGTGTGTTGGCGTGTTTTCTCTTTGGTTTGGCTTTTGGATAGATATTTTCCCATCCCTCCATTACAAGGGACGAAGGAGCGGGGGGGGTTTTTGAAAGATTTTTCGGGGAGATACAGGGGGGGTATCTTCAATCAAATCAATAAGTCGCGGGGCACCTTTTTAACTACCCTCAACTATCCTCAGTGTTGTGGCTTCACAACACCTAGCAGAAAAATTTAGCTTTCACAGTAAAAATCCAGCAGCACTGAAAAATTACATCCAAGGATACAAGAAAAGTCAAGCAGTTCTGGACCTTCAGCTCTCTCCAGTGATAAAAAAGCCTGTGGTGCTGTCCTGAAAAACAGTGCAGGAGAAGATTTAACCCCCCCCAGTTCCCGGGGTGTCGCTCTGTTTCTGTCAATCCAAGGCCTTTGTGGGTGCGAAAAGCGTCACCTTTACACCTTACATAATCCCCTCATCCCCCCTGGACAAAAAAGGGGTCCCTTTTTCCCGTCAGGATCCCTGGGGAATCCCTTTTCGGGAGAAAAAAGGTGGAAAAAACTTCGGCAATTTTTTAGATGACATATTTCTCGGGGGAGGGGCCTCTGGGGTAACTGGTCGGAAAGTTATACCACTAAGATATATTGGTGCCCCCCCGGGCCCGTTTTTCACCAGAGGCCCCCACAAACCCGGGCCCAAACTCTCTCAAAGGGCACCTCGAAAGGGCGGGGGGGCTGGGGAAAGGGGGGGTGGGGGGGGGGTTGATTTTGACACACGGGCGATTGGCAATATCCCGAACCTCCCGATAAACAGCCAGGCCAAAAAACCCCCGGGGCCCCTTTCCCGGGGGTCTTATCTTCCCGGGTGTCCCCCCTAAAACATGAGAGTGTCCCCATGTCTAGGGACCACGCCGATGGGGTGGGCACCAAGAGCTGTTCGCCCAATCCCCTTTTCACCTTGGTTCCCCCGATATAGTGGTCGCCTTCATGCGGAAGTGGGGGTACCGCTCCTAGCCCCGGGCTCCGGGGGGAACCCCAAAATTAAAGGATACCACCCCCTCTAACGCCCCTTTTTTTTTAACGTAGGGTCTTGGGATTTGGGGGCCACCCAAAGGTTTCCCCGGGGACCTTCCAGGTCGGGGACTTTTTTTTCCCTCGGGGCCTGCCCCCTCCCATTTTCCCCTGCCAGGACCGTCAGGGAAATTCCGAGGTTACCTCAGGGTTAGTCACTTGGCTCCCCTTGGGTCTTGGGGGTACTTTGGCGACAAAAACTCTACCCCCCGGTCCAAACTTTGGGGGAAACACACCAAGATCACATCGGCATCAAGTTCTTAACAACCCCTACAAGATGTGCTTGATTTCCCCAAGTCCTTTTTCCAGGACCTGGGCCACTGGGTCCCTCTGGTATTCCCATGACACATGTACCCCCCAGAGTTTCCCGGGATCACCAAAAAGGGAGGTAGAGCACCACGGAGAGAAAACCAAACTCCCTGAGTCCAATAGTCCCGTCCCAAAACAGCCCCATTGACCTTCACGTGAGACGGGGGCCCCCTCTCCTGGGACGGGCAGGGCCTGCACACAGCCTGGGCAAACAGGGAGAAAAACTGGGCCTCCGAACACTCCTTTGGGTCCGTGGTAAAGGGGGGCACTGGCCACACAGGGGCCGGGGTCATACCACCGCCAGCAACAGGTTCCCTTAGGGGCCCCCCTTGTGAGGGGCCCCTTCCGGTCCGCCTGGGGTTTTTTAGGCGCCCTCCGGATTCAGGGGCCCCACTTTTTGGCCCCCTAACTGCCGGGGGGTTTTTCCCCCACACGGGGTTTTGGGTTTCCCGGGCCACCCAGGAATCTCCATGGCGTGGAATCTTTCCCAACCCCACCATTCATCTTTCGATTGGGGGTCTCCCCGGGAAACCCCGCACTTCACGGTTTTTGGGGGGAAAGCGCGGAACGGTCCATGATACACGCCCAAAACCCTTTGGGCTGGAAACAGGTATCTGGGTGTAGCACTTTGGACCGGTTCACAAAATCCAACAACTGCGACCTCGGGGCTTTTTCCGTTTTAAGCCCCCAAAAGCACCCTCTGCGCCCGGGGGCCCCCCAATGTTACCCCCACTGGGCCAGGATTCAGCTTTGAGCTTCCCATATCCTTGGGGTCTTGCGGGGCCCGGTCCATAGTACCCTTTTGGGGCTCTCCGGCAGATATGGGGCCCAAACCTCGGCCCCCCCTGTCCCGGGGCAGTTTCCGGGCCGCGACAGTTTAAATACCGCCGGAAAGGCCCCACATGTCCCAGGAGTCATTTTTTGCGCGCCTCTCTCACCGAACGTCTGGCATGGCGTCCCCCATTGGGGATGGTGGAACGGCGAACTTTTTTTCTCTGAAGTTCAGTCATAAATGCATTGTTGCATAAAGCAGGCGGGTTCGTTTTTCCTGGGTGTGCTTGCTGTTTTTGCAGGTTCGCCTCACCAGGTGTTTAAACCCTCCCCCCATTTTTTTGGCTAGAAAAAGAAAACGTGCTGCCCTTAACCCCGGAATATATGGGGGATCTATCCCCCCCTCCTCCACCACTTTTTAGGGGTGTAGCTCAAGGTTAAACCTCAGGGTAAGCGACTGGCAGGCAAATGTTCAGGGATAACCCCAAGGTTTTTTTTTTTTCCCCAACAGACCAGAAGGTTTTGTCCCAAAGGGGAAAAACAAAAAAAACGCGCTTACTTCTCTTTTAAAAACCCGGCAAAAAAGTCCCCCGCCAGTGCTTTTTCGGTCTCACCCCTTTAAAGCTTGGGTATGGATCCAATCGTCCTTGAAAAAAGCAGAGCACACTGAACACCCCCCACAGGTCTTTTCCCCACAGACTGCCAAAAACCTCATTTGGAACCCCCCCCTGTCTCTCACTAGCTCCCGGGGTCTTAGGGCCCGGTAAAAACCTGGACCCGGGGTGTGGGAAGGCCGTCCCACCCTCTCTTCGACCATTCCAGAAAAAGCCGGACCCGGATCAGCCGCTTAGGCGCTGTTTTTACTAACAAATAGGGTGTCAGCAACCTGTGTTACTGACACAAAAAGACATTTTGGCTTTTACTTCACCGATGCCAGGGACATCGGCAACACATACCGTCCATCCACGATGGCACCTTGTGCCCTTTTACAAGGGTTATATAATAGAGGAGGAAAAAGAGGCTAAAAGGGCTGTGGGGATGAAACTAGTGTTAATATTGGATAAAGGGGAAAGAAAGCTGAGCTTGTTATAATTAGGGTTATTGATTAGAGGGAGAGATTTGAGTTTGTGATATGTAGGGTTATATGATAGAGAGAGAGAAGCTGAGCTTTGTGATATGTAGGGTTATATGATAGAAGGAGAGAAGCTGAGCTATGTGATATATAGGGTTATATGATAGAGGGAGAGAAGCTGAACTCTGTGATATATAGGGTTATATAATAGAGGAGAGAAGATGAGCTCTGTGATATATAGGGTTCTATGATAGAGGAGAGAAGCTAAGCTCTGTTATATATAGGGTTATATAATAGAGGTGATAGGCTAAGCTCTGTGATATATAGGGTTATATGATAGAGGGAGAGAAGCTGAGCTCTGTGATATAGGGTTATGTGGTAGAGGAAGAGAAGCTGAGCTTTCTGATATGTAGGGTTATATGATAGAGGGAGAGAAGCTGAGCTTTGTGATATGTAGGGTTATATGATTTGGAGCACCATTTCTAAGTAAAAAGGAGACAAAATAAAGGATTGTCTCACTACAGACATTGGTGACATATCGTTATGATATGCCATTAATGTTTGATAGGTCTACGTCCCACCAATGGGATCTGCACTTATCTCCAGAATGAGCCCTGAAACTTCTCTGATTTGAACAGTGGATAATGAACAGTCTCATACTCCTGGTCTTTCCTCCCTTATCCCCTCACCGTCCAGTCAAAACCAACCAACTGGCCTAATTTACAGATGGGCAGTTCTAGAAACCTGAACCAGAGAATGAGAATGTCAACTATGACTTACATCATAAATTGATCATTTACACTCAATGGGGAGCATTCTGGAATACCTGGAATATGCATTCAATGATATGTCATCACATGGATAAGGCAGTGGTGTCACAGTACGGGGTTAGAGTTCATGGTGTTATGATAGTACTGCTATAATAAATACAGTGAGGTCACGATAAACAGAAAATAAACAGTGATTCACAAGGATAAAAAATAGTCACATCCAGGACCACTACAAGGCACTTTGGCGCCCCAAGCAAATAGGACAAATGGCAAGCTCAACACCGTCTGCCTCCCACTCTTCCCTGGGATAAAATTAAAAATCCTCAGTCCTAGCCTGAATGCACCCACCTCAACTAGGTGAAATGGAAAACTAAGAACAATTGCGCCATCTGTTTTTGGAAGAGCGGTATAAATTACGTTGTCTTTATTCTGCAGGTCAGTACAATTCTGATGTTATAGTTTGTTCCTCAAATTTGCTTTGCAGCACCATTTTCTGAGACAAATAACTTTTTTATTTTTCTGTTTAAAGAGCTGTACGAGGGCTTGTTTTTTGCAGACTGAAACATGGTTTTCATTGGTAACATTGGTTCCTGTCACTTTTTATTCCAATTATTGGAGAGGCAAAGGGACCTGAGTATTTATTCTATTATGCCAGTCACCATGCAAATGTACAAGATTACATATTAATAGGTCAGACTTTTACAGATACAGCGATACCAATTATGTTGAATTTTTTATTGTTATTCTTTTTTTATTTGTAAAATGGTGTCTTACTCATTGGCAGAGTGTAAAGGCAATAAGATGGCAGGCTATTGCTTTAAAGGGGTTGTCTCACTACAAGGATTGCTTTTTAGGTTAAAGACCTTGCAAAAACAAGTCACTTTGCAATATGTTTCCATTAGCAGTGTCCTACCTATTCCTAGATATCCTCTCTTGTATGAGCTGCATCAGCTCCTGAGGTCGCTATAGCTACAGACCTGTTTGATCTCTCCTGATAGGCTGCTAGCGTTGGTTGCTATAGCTACAGACCTGTCACTGCAGGCCAGTAGAAGCCAGTAAACATGCCCCTAAATTCAAAATGAAACTGAGAAAACAGGACTGAGGTAAGCTGAATCAATGCTGTGAGACAACCCCTTTAAAGGGGTTTTGCCAAGACGGCTGTTCCCTACCTCACACGCTGCCGCTGGTCCCCGGGGTCTTGAGATCGGGGCGTTGTCTGCTTGGGTAGTTTAAAAAAAAAAACGCCCTCCATACGGCACTTAGTGACGTCATCGCGCTGCGAGTCGTGCGCGCTCCTGCCGGCATCTGAGAGCTAGACAACTAAAAGCAGGGAGCGGGACAAAGACCCAGAATGTAGAGAAACATAGAAGACAAGGAGTAAGGGAACGGAGCAAGGAACTAGAACATAGAAAAGCGTAGACATGGAGTAAGGGGCAGATGCTAAGAAGCTGGAGAATCTGGAGAACAGCCAGCACATCCCCCAAGCACAGTCCGTGAAGATTCTGTGCGAGCAGGAAGAAGGGGGGAAGTGAGGAGCCGACAGACTGTCCTGGACGGGGAGGGGAGCTACTGCGCATGTCAGGCCGTGTGTCAGGACATGCTCGTTCCCGAGGGGGCTTCAGAGGAAGCTGTGGCACCTTACACTTTTTTTAATGACATGCAATTAGGAAAGTGCCAAACTTATGATTTCTAAGCATTCCACATCGAATTTACATGGTGGCAAAACCCCTTTAAGGAGCTGCCGAATTGGGAGGTTGGAGAGGACACCCCACTCCCATGTAACTGCTAGGATGCCACAGTCACATTAACCTCGGCATCTAAGTAGTAAATAGGTCTGGAGCAGAGTAACTAACAGCCGACACTTGCTGTGCATAGAGCGGGTAAAGCTTCTGAGCCCGCTCCATACTTGCGTCCTCCTCTTGAGAAGCTCAAGGTGATTGCCTACTTCTGCCAACACGTTGTCACAGTAGTTGCCACATCACAGGGGTAGGAACAGCACATGAGTAACAGTCACAGGTAAACATAGGGAGATGACAACTGAGGGCCACACTGTCATGCCACAAGAATAATAATTACAAGCTCATAGCAAGAGGATAATGCACACAGTGATGTCACCATACAAAGATAATAACCCATTGTATTTACTAATGTGGGGCAGTACTTTTTTTATTTTTCATATCTGCAGGGGCAGTCGGAGAGTTTTAAAGAAGGTTGGAAGACCCCTTAGGCTATGTCTACACAGTAAATGTTAAAATGCTGTCCACAATCTGATGGCATGTTAACATTGCTGGACCACGGTCAGCTTTTGGATTTGCTGTCGGCCCTGTACATTCAATGTACGGGACCGACAGCAATTCCGGGCGGAATATCCAACATGTTTTAAAATCTGCCAGATTTTAAAATCAGTCGTAAAAAAATCCATGCTGTGTATACTACAGCACAGAATTTTTATTGCTGTCTATGCATACAGTGTACCGTCTGATTTTCAGCAGATTCAAAATACTGAATCCGCCGAAAATACGACAATATTACCGTGCTGTGTAGAAATAGCCTTAACCTGTCTTGAATTGAGTTTTACAATTTGTCATGATGCCAATTCAATACAATCTCATGCCATCCACTAATAAAGTACATATTTTTATGACATAGAGGTATACAGGTGATAGATTGCCAATGGATGACTATAGTTAGAGGCATACATCACAGCTACAGAGTAAAAAAGGGAAAAGATTACGTAAAATCTACATTTTTTTTGGAACATGAAAGTCTTCAGGTAATGGATGTTTGAGGGACATAATCCATCAAAGCATACATTATTTTTTATTTTGATTGTTGAACATCTCGTCCCATACATCTCAGGATTTGTTGGATTTAGAGACAAGTTAAGGAAGGACACATTTGAATTGGAATAAAGATGCAACATGAAATGCCATGTGTTTTTATACAATGATGAATGCCGACACTGAATCATAGCGCCTATACACAAGTGTATCTTAGGTATGCATTAAACTGCTGAGTTTTATATCAAAACCAGCAAAAGATTTCACTATGTTCACGCCCTGTTTGTACCCTACCTGATCATCTTATTAAAACACAGATTGCACTTACAGTACAGGGTGTTTAAAAAGATGGACCCAAAGCAGTTTAGCTGATGAGGGCAACATCTTACAATTACACTAAAAGTTACAAACTGCATAACCACTTGAAGCTCACTGCTCTGACCACAGTGCTGAAAGTTAAATTCATGGGTATATTGTGGTTGCAGAGATATAGATATAATCTTTTTTAAACAAATTGTAAACAAATCTTTAAGAAATCTGTTTTTTTTCAAAGGTGATTTTTTCTTCAGACTGATATAAATGTATGCATATATACTTTAACAGTCATTTTATGCAGTTGAAAAAAAGGCCACAATGTCCAGTACTCCCCCAAAAAAAAATTAAAAGTTTTTTAATTCTAAAATAAAAAAAAAAACAACAATTTTGTCATGTCTTTGCACAAAAAAAGCATATTGGTAATGTATATTATATTTCTGATGCAGGCCAAAATGGTAGTTTAAAGAACTCCTTCTTTTTACTGCTAGAATGCAGTTCTGTTTTTGATTTTAAAAAAACTCGGATAAAAAAGATGCATTAGAAATCATACATGATCCTCAGTGATGTGGAGCATAGTGGGAAATGTAGCGTTTAATGCACTGTACAATGTACCATTTAAAATGTTTGGGTTTTTATCTAGACAACAGCTTTTAAAATGAAGCCACCACAGAGATCAGCTCTTTATCTCTGGGGAGAGCTCTGTGTGGCCGCTCACTTCCCCTGTCATAAAGGGTCTTTCATATTTGACAGGAAGACCCACCCTGTATGCAATGCTATTCTTCTGTAAGATTATAGACACCATGATGAAAAAGCAACAGACCCCATAAGAAGTCAATGGGTTCCATTGGCGTTGTTGGTATTTGTTATATGTTGGATCTGGCACTCCATCATTTTCATTTTTCTATACCTGATGCAGAACAGAAATATACAATTGATGTCACAGGTGCCAAGATGAACAAAGCCTTTAAGGGGTTGTGCCACTATAGAAATGTATTATCTATCCACAGAATAGGTGATAACAGTCACCCATGGAGCAGCAATTTGCATGTTTAGCCAGTGCTGCATTCAACGCCTCCTTTGCTGCGTGAGCATAACGAGGTAGAACAGGGAATTTGGGGCCTCCACTTTAATGATCAGTTGGGGTCTCTCTGCAATCAGACATATGCTTATAGTAGCACAACTCCTTTAAGGCTTTTATCTGCCTAGCGCTGATTTATTCAAAGACGCAACAAGCAGAATTTTATTCAGAAGTTCTAAATGCAATGGGAGAAGCCATCAAGGTATAACAAGATGTCAGTGCTAGTACAAAGTGTTAGTAATTTTCTGTATAATCTGCTGTGTATTCACAGCAGAAATCCAAGCAGATTTCTGCCTTGAATTCTCATTTTATGTGGCATTTTTCATCATGGATATAAAATGCATTTCCAGGTGAAATCAATGTGCAAACTGCGTCAATAAGTGACATGTCCCTTATTTTTTTGAATAAAATGGGATGCGAATTTCACACACAATTGGGCACAGAATTCAAGCATAAATTCCACCGTGTGAAAATTCCATATAATATATACAGTATATGCAGACTTAAACAGTGGATTGCTATTCACAAGTGCAGCTAAGCTGTACTGCCCCCTATATGTTAAAGCATCAATTTCAGTTAACTAAATATCACAGGAGTAGCACAAATATATAATGTAATACCCTTTGCATATGATCTATTCCTTTAATGCTTACATCTATTAAAATCTATTCAGAAAAGTAAAAACCTGCAATTCAAGACCCAAAAGTCAGAAATTCTGATTTTTTCTTGGATGGGGCCACATCGAATGCAGTGTGATGGCAGGCATATTCCTATTAAACTTCCTACAACATGTACTTACTTTCCCTCGGAGCTGTAACTGTTAATACTTCCATCTGTCGACTCTCTGCTTGGCTGCCGTACCATCCGACTCCTCATTTCAGCTGCCATTCCAGTCTCTGTGCTTCTCTGAATTGTACTTTTAAATTTCTTGTTGCCAGAATCTATAGAGGTAAATGAAGTTTTAGTTAAGTGACAAGGAGCCAATGTGCTATGTTAGAGCCATCAACCAAATCCACTGAATTAATACAGAAGCAAATGATACATAGTAATGCTTAATTTACTGATTGTATTTGACTACATCTAAACAATGGAACAATGTGACATTTACAAACATTTATCACAGACTTTAAAAGAATTGTTAAGGTAGATATAGTGAAAGGTTGTCTGTCCACTTTAGTACATGCAAGAGTTTTTTCTTGGACAATCCCATGTTTCAGTTTCTTGGATGGACGTCATAGACACACTTTGTGATAATGGCCCAATGCAACATTTAGTTGGTTCTGTATTGTTGTATCTTTATATGTTCACATTTTTCTTTGCCTGGTCCAGATTTACAATGGCTATTGCCATGATGACAGAAGAGAAGACATATGAGACCAATATATCAAGTTAAGACATATCATTTGTGAACAACTTTATTTTCCCTTTGTAATATGTTTAGTTGTGAGCCAAGTTCTTTTCTAGTCTTACGGTTAGATTTGTTGCCAGGTTTGCTTAGGTAAAATGATCAGCTGCAGTGAGATTACTCTACACCCACTGAAAATAGATAACTAGAGCCAAGAAGGTTTCAGAAGGATAACAATATGTGCATATAGAAACATAAATATAAAGCATTCCCCTACACATCCTAAAAAGTCTTTTTTACCTTGCCTCTGTAATTATGACAGCATTGGGATAGAAGTGGGCAGAAGGCTTCCAGGAACGACTCTTGACTGAAAAAAGGATGTTTGTGGAGGTTGTAGCGGCTGCGGGGTTATTGTAGGTTATAGGCAAGCCTGAAGAAATGGTGAAGCTGGTGAAGGTGGAGGAGTCTGATGTGTTGGGGCAGTGAGTTCCAGAGTACGGGGGAAGCATGGGAGAAGTCTTGGAGACGGTTGTGTGAGGAGCTGATAAGGGGAGAGCAGAGGAGAAGGTCCTGTGAGGAGCGGAGATTGCGTGAGGGGAGATATTTGGAAATTAGGGCAGAGATGTATGGAGGGGAGAGGTTATGGAGAGCCTTGTAGGTCATGGTTAGTAGCATATCTACTTTTACAATCTGAAGATGTTTATGGCCTCTTGCCATAAAGCGAACCTTTCATGTAATTTATGGTACCTTTTCTTGCAGCAGGATGTAATAGAGGGAGAAAAGCTGAGCTCTGTGATATATAGGGATATATAACAATGCAAAAAGGGACAATTTGTCCTTAGGATTAAGATTAAAAAAAGGTGCTTGGGATATTCTTTATGCCAAAAAATGATAACTTGGACTATATATTTATGTCCACTATTTATTGGCAAAAATATATTAAAAGTAAATAACAAATAAAAATACTCCAGTAGAACACACTGTGAACAAGTGAGCAACTAAAAACTTAGCGGACATGTAAAAATTGTAAAGTACTATAATACGCCACCCTTACTTACATTACATTCTCATCTTAAATGGATAAAAAAAATGGCCATTTTATTTAAATTTAATTGTATTAGTGATTAGGTGATAAGAAGGTGATAAGGCTAGGTTCACGTCTGCATCGGAGGTAAAAACAAAAAAAAAAAGGGGGAAGCCATGGGATCCGTTTCACAACAGACACCCATGGCGCCAGACGGACCCTATTAATTACAATGGATCTGTTGGGTTTCCACCATGGTGTCTCCATCGTTGAGACAGAAAAAATATCACTATTATAACATGTAAAACAGGTTCCGAACTGAACCTCTGACGCACATGTGAACCAGATCGAACTCTCTGACTGATATTTTACATTTGATCTACACGTAAAATAAGTTTAAAGCTTCTTCTATAAATAGTTCTAATAAAACCTTAAAGGGGTTTTGCCACGATGTAGTGTTGACGTGGGATCCTCCAAAATAGGTATTTAATCACTTTTCTAAATATATGTGATTACAAAAACTGAAGCCTGTGAGAGCTACAGCATTGCTCAGTCCCCCTTAGTTTCCTGAAAGTTTACATTAGACACAACCAGGACACTGACAGGAGCTGATCTGGCCGCGCCTGCGTGTTGGCACTTATCTGATGAGAGGGAACAGGAAGGAGCTTGCAAGGGGCTGGGGAGAAAAGTGCAGTGTATGAGGCTGTCTGCTGTATAGAGAATCCACTGGTTGTAATGTAATTATTTGAGTAAACTTTGCAGACGCTCCCTGCTTCCTCGCTCTCTGCTCACTCCCCCCCTCTCTCACGTAACTCAGCATGCTTTGTTTATCTTCTCTCCTGAGCAGATAAGAGGTAAGGAACTCACTTCGTGGCAAAACTCCTTTAACATTCTAAATACATCCCAGCAGCCCTATTGGATTACTCTCAGTGGTTTTCTTGCCTGCATGTTATAATAATACAATTATAGTACTTATTTTTTGAAAAAGTAATTCCATAACATTAAACTGGTACAAAGTTTTTTTAATGTTATACAAACTTAACTTGCAACTGCTTCAGTTCACACAATAAAATATCAATACATGCAATTCCCCAACACATATTTAGGTTATTCCTAAAATAAACAGTTGACTGGGTTTGCAATTTAACATTATGAGAGTACTCTATGGCATTTACACTCTTTGAAGGTCAATAGTTTTGCAAGGTTCAAAACTTAAATATATTCATAATAACCTTTTGCACTGTATAACAGTTTTTAATGTACTATGAACCTGAAAATGAATGCATTGTTCCAGTGTGATGAAACGTGACTGTGAGTACACATAGCCACAAACCTACCTTGCTCTTATGTAAGCCGGAGAGCTTTTAGAATATAACATTCGCTCCAATGCACCACAGTTGAAAGCATAATGCCAGATTTTAATATGTTTTGAGAACATAATGTGCTTTGTGAAGATTAAAGAGCAAATCTAGTCCGAGTTGATATTACTGTACAATGGTACAGTGTACAATACGAAGTAAAGTGTCTTAGACGCCGTAAAAATTTGTTTTGTTAAATAGTGTTAAAATACCAAACCTTTCATTGCTCAGAATGGGCCAAACTTTTCAAAATGATTTCTGACCTGTGCTTATTCTCTCCCTCTGCTGGATACAAATATACTTTGCATGAACTGCCATAATGACTGAGGAAAAGAGTAAGGAAGCAACTTTTCAAATTCAAACCATCATAACATATTAATACCGTTATGCCGAATCCACATGCTGAGCGCTCCTGTTGATATAGATTTCTAAAACACCATTCACAAGTATTACACAGTAAATTCTCATGGATGTCAGATCCACACCGAAAAAAAACAGGAAATCTGCAATGTGTAAATTAAATCTTACAAATGTGAAAAATTGTTCACACTCAGTCAACATTTAATGAAACTAGAAAAAACATCGCCAAAAATCTACAGTGTTTGAATTCACCATAACAACTTGTGAATATTTTTCATACATATATTCAATATTTAATTAAACTGGCAATAATATTTAATTAAATAGTCAAGTTAGAAGAGCAGACTAACAAGTTATATTTAGACGAGATTTAATTATTACAACAGTCTTACACTATTGCTTAGTGAAGGCCAATTCCAAAATTGTTATGGCCACAACATAAATGTTTACGCCTTTACTACATATTTGAAAGGAATAAGAATAAACTACAGTAGGGGAAGTGGGAGAATAACCATCCAAAATAGATCATATTCATCTTTTACCCCGTTTCCCTATTACAACTTTTACTTGTGGTTTGCTTGAACAGGATTTTAGTACTCTTTAAGGACATTGACTAGTTTGGTTGTTTATTGACAGCTAGTTATATTTGTTGAACAGCTTCACATAATTATGTCAGTTTACTTTCATTGGTTTCTTATTTCTGTATGATATAATAGACTGTTAGGTGTGTACTCCAGTCCTACCCACTTATTAAAATATTAAGGTTGGATTCACACATTGCAGTTGAAAAACACAACAAAAACAAGACATTAAAAAACATGCATTTTTACAAGTGTTCCAAATCAGAGTGAAATACAAACCAACCTGCATAACAAAATGCAATTTTTCAAACTTTTTGGGATGCAATTGAAATGCAGAAACGCAACACAAATGCAGCACATGAACCCAGCCAAAATAAAACAGAACCTTGGGAAAACTAAGTGCCACATGTTGGAAACGGTTTTGGTCTAAAACTCACTTTTTTCCCCATAGGTTTCTATGGGGAAAAAACTGAGTTTTAGACCAAAACCATTTCATACATGTGGCCCTAAGTGTTCTGGGATAATCAGACAGTTGCAGATACTGTTACAAGCAATACATTCTGCAACAAGCCCTACAGCATTGCATCATTGCATTTTTATCTCCTGATGTCATCCATTCAATACTACAATAGAGATCTTGCAAATGATAAAGAATCAAAACAGGAAGTATACTGACAAAAATACAAAATTTGTATAAGTTCTGTTCACCTTCATCTGCAATGACAGTGAAGAATTATGTTCAAGTTCAGCCACCAATTGTCTATTGTATTGTTAATTAGTTTTTTCAGTTTCCCACACAAATGAAACCCTGTTCCTGTATATATAATAAAGGGGACACAGTGCTCAGTGCTGGGATCTACAGTGGAGATTCTGTTGAGAGATACAGTAACCTTGACAAAAGTCTGTTTGGGCCGAAAACATTTGGGATAACGCTCAATGAAACGAGTCTCAAGTTTTGAAAAATGTTATCTACCCGGATCATGAATTTGTATGTTGTACTTCAAATGTTCTAATGAATAAAACGTGTTTTTTTGCATATTTAAATCTGTGAATGCTGTTGGTATTTTTGATTTTTGGCATTTAACAGTCATCTATTTGAGTGCCGGCCAAGGGGACTTCGTATACTAAATATGGAGCAGGAGAGACCCCGACCTCTTAACAGCACGGAGAGCAGCTAGACGGTATTTAGAAATACTGCCAATTTTTTTTTTAAACTATGATAAATCGTCTTTTCTTTACCCATGACAGCAGCAAGGAATACGGGCCTATCACACACCTTATATATCCACCAAACCAGCTTGTGAAATGTGACTTTCTTCATGAACTACTCTCCTCTGACATCAAAAGTAGGAAGTGGTTATAATAAAGGGATATGTATAGTCTTTGTATGGGATGAGGGTTACCAATGGAAGCAAAACATACTAAAATATGTGTCTATCCCACACCTTACATATCCACCAAGCCAGCTTATGAAATGTGACTTTCTTTATCAGCTAGGTCCTGCTAGTGTCGAAAGTATGAAGCTGACTGTGTATATGTATACAGTCCTTGTATGGGATGAAGGTTACCAATGGCAGCAAAAAAGATTAAGATATTGTTAAGATATAATTTTGGTACAGTTTACTTGAGGACTTCCAGTCAGAATGGAATAAGATAAGGAGGAGGATGTGGAGAAAAAAAAATCATACCTATCCTCTCAAGATCCCCTTCCACCGTTGGCTAAAAAAATGCATCAAAAACAGCATAAAGCTGCACCATTGAAAGGCCAATATCTTGTTGCATGGAAGTTGATGGGAATTTGAAGGTCTGGCAGCTACCAAGCTTAATTTTAGATCACCATGGCCAATTATTGGAAGTACTCGCTTCCTCAATATTTCAAAGTGGCAGCAAAATATTACAACACCATATTTGATCCTTATACTTAGATTTTGAAACACATCATAAATAATTCCTACTAAAATGAATTCGGCTAGGTTGCAATGCCAGCTACAGGCCATGGGCAAGAATAGTTCTGTTTCTGACAAAAAATAGCAATATTATTTTTACTAATTATTATTATTATTATTATTTATTTTAGAGCGACATTAATTCCAGGGCGCTGTACATTTAAGGGGAATTACATACATAACAAATATTGAACAAATACAATGGTGACAAAATGACTAGTAGCTGAAACAGAGAGGAAAGAGGACCCTGCCCGCGAGGGCTTACAATCTACAAGGAAGAAGGGGAGAGACAGAGGGTGTGGGGCAGACATGCTTGCGGGCCGGTATAGTGGTGGTGGGGTTGAGTGTGGGTTGTAGGCTATCCTGAAGAGATGGGTTTTTCAGGTTGCTTTTGAAACTGGTGAAAGTTGGGGAGAGTCTGAAGCTTTGGGTTAAGAGTTCCAGAGTGTGTGTGAAGCATCGGGAGAAGTCTTGGAGACGGTTATGTGAGGAGCTGATGAGAGGGGATGCAGAGGAAGGTCCTGTGAGGAGTGGAGAGTGCGTGAGGGGAGGTATCTGGAGATTAGAGCAGAGTTTTATGGAGGAGAGAGGTTATGGAGAGCCTTGTAGGTCAGGGTTAGTAATTTGAACTGAATTCGTTGGGCAATGGGTAGCCAGTGAAGGGATTTGCAGAGGGAGCGGCAGAGGAGTAGCGAGGAGGAGAGGGTGAATCAGACGGGCAGCAGAGTTTAGGATGGATTGGAGGGGAGTGAGGGTGCTAACTGGGAGGCCACAGAGAAGGATGTTGCAGTAGTCAAGGCGGGAGATGACGAGGGCGTGGACTAGTGTTTTAGTAGTGTCAGAGTTGAGGAATGGGCGGATGCGTGAAATATTTTTCAGGTGGAGGCGGCAGGCAGAGGTGAGGGCTTGGATGTGTGGTTTGAAGGATAAAGAGGAGTCAAAGGTTATCCCAAGGCAGCGGACTTGTGGATTCGTGGTGAGAGGGTGGTGGCCATTAACAGTGATAGAGAGATCAGGTGGAGGGTAGAGAGGGACGGAGGAAAGATGATGAATTCTGTTTTATCTACATTTAGTTTTAAGCGACGGGAGGAGAAGAAGGAGGAAATGGATGATAGGCATTTTGAGATCCGGGAGAGAAGGGAGTTAATGTCAGGACCGGAGATATAAAGCTGGGTGTCGTCCGCGTACAGGTGGTAGTTAAAGCCATGCGAGGCTATGAGCTTACCCAGACCAAAGTGTAGATAGAGAAGAGGAGTGGGCCCAGGACAGACCCCTGAGGGACACCAACAAGAGCGGGTGGGAGGAGGGTGTGTGCAGGAGTGAGAGACACTGAATGTCCGTTCAGAGAGGTATGAAGAGATCCAGGAGAGGGCCAGGTCCGTGATGCCGAGGGAGGAGAGGATTTGTAGCAGGATGGAGTGGTCGACAGTGTCAAAGGCAGAGTACAGGTCTAGGAGGAGAAGGACGGAGTAGTGGCGTGAGGTTTTAGCAGTTACTAGGTCATTGGTGACCTTGGTTAGGCAGTTTCAGTGGAGTGGTTGGGTCGGAAGCCTGATTGAGTGGGTCAAGGAGAGAGTTGGAGGAGAGGTGGGAGGACAGCTGAAGATAGACGTGCTGCTCGAGGAGTTTTGGATGCAAAAGGGAGCAGTAAGATGGGCGATAGTTGGACAGTGAGGAGGGGTCGAGAGATGGTTTCTTAAGGATAGGTGTGATGGTTCGCGTGTTTAAGAGAGAAGGGGAAGATGCCAGAGGTTAATGATAGATTGAAAAGATGGCTGAGGGCTGGGAAAATAACAGTGCTGAGGTCTGGGATGAGGTAGGATGGCAGTGGTCAAGGTTACAGGTAGTGAGGTTGGATTGGTACACTAGAGAGGAGAGGTTATCATGACTAACAGTGGGAAAGCAGGTTATGGAAGTGTTCACTGGGGACTGTGTCAGGGTGAGGGTGGGTGATGGCGATGATAGGGGTATAGAGGTGGGGAGTGGGGACTGAGGGGTGAATCTTTCTCTGATGAGTTTGATCTTATTTAAGAAATGAGTTGCAAAATCGTCCGCTGATAGGAGAGATGGGGGAGGAGGTGCTGGGGGGCGAAGGAGAGAGTTGAAGGTGTTGAATAAATGTCTGGGGGTTGTGAGACAAGGAGGCTATGAGAGTGGTGAAGTCATCCTTTTGGCGGTAGTGAGTGCAGACTTAAATGCGTGTAGCGATGTTTGTAAGAGGTGAAGTCGTCGGTGGAGCGGCTTTTCTTCCAGCGGCGTTCAGCAATTCTGGAAGCTCGCCTCAGTTGTTTAGTGGAGGCTAATGGGACAATCCCTTAAATGTGAAGGAATCTAAATGATATACTTTATGCAGATGCATTTGTGATAATTTTGTGATTGCTATTCATATCAGGAAAATGTTATACGCTTACATAAACAAGGCACAGCTCTTCTCAGTGTATTAACACTTTTATCATGATCAGAAGCTTTATTGATTTAAACAACCCTCTTGTGGATACATGGAAAAAGGACTTGTTCTGATGTAAGTATTAAAGATTAGAAGTGATGTTTATCCCCCAGTGCAGGCCAGTTCCTCTGGATATTTCATGTATTATATTTCTATTCCCACAGAGATAAATTATTTCAGTTTATTCTGTGGGAAAATCCATAAAATAATTATTGCTTTGTGGCCTAAACTTTCTAATTGATGACATCACTGTCATTGAAGAATGAGAACATGCTGCTATGTGACTCTGGCTCTAATTTATTATGGCCCTTGAATTCATACTTACAGTAACTTCCACTTTACATGGCTTTTCAAGAATTAATACACAGTGATGCACATTTATCAAAACGGTTGCACCAGAATTCTGGCACAATTCCACCAAAACTAATGGCACACACACTACTCACAAAAAAGTTAGGGATATTTGTCTTTTGGGTGAAATTTCAGGATGAACACAATATTTCTTGAATTATTTTTAACTGGACTAAATGAGTGCATCTCTTAACTTTAGAATGTACATGTCCAACTGTTCAATGTTTCAGTCCTTTTTGCACAACTTGCTGTTCTCTAATAAGGAGGTTAATGGCGAAATTCCCAACAGGTGTTTAATCCCTGAATCACCCAATAGTTCAGGGGGTCAGTTTGAATTGTCAGTTTGAATTGTGACATTGCGAGGCTTCAAGCAGGATTCTCTCAGACGAAAGTGGCCACTGAGCTTAGAGTGTGACAGAGTGTCATCAGCAGGTTGTACCAGAGATACAGGGAGACTGTAATAGACACAGAAAGACAAAGTGGACGTCCTTTGGCTACATCACAAATTGATGACTGCTTAATTCTAAACAATGTCCTGCAGAACTGGATGATGAATGCTACACAACTCCAGACACATTTAAGGGAGGTGAGAGGTATCCAAGTGTCACATCAGACCATTCCTAACTGGTTATATAAGCATGGTCTGTGGGAATTTTGCCATTAAGCTCCTTGTTAGAGACCAGAAAGTTGTGCAAAAAGTACTGAAACATTGAACAGTTGGACATGTGCATTCTAAAGTTAAGAGATGGGATCATTTAGTGCATTAAAAATAATTTTCTAGAAATGTTAAATTTCAACCAAAAGCCAAATATTTCTTACTTCTGTGAGTAGTATATGCTTTACACCATATTTATTAGCATTTTGAAAAGTTTCTGGACACTCCAGCACCTCGTCCGAAAAAGGGTGTTGGGTATGGGGTAAAAAGGGGGGGGGGGGGGTTGTCCTGGGAGGGTGATAGCTCAGCTTGCAATGCCATGTGACAAAATCTTGCCAAAGTTACTGGCCTAAAGTAAACCAACTTATAGTTGGACGAGCCAGTTCTAACCTGCGCCAGATTTATGAACACTATGTTAAATGTGGCGCATTGTGATACTGTCTAGTGTAACTTTACACTGTCTGAAAGTGAGACAGTATTGATATGTTTGTCCCAGTAAGTTTATGTTTTACATTATTTAAATTAATATGTTAATAGTGCACTAGAATCACAAGGGGCCTCCTTAAAACCTGCATTCCATCAACCATATCATTTTTTGGCGGTTTTATGTTGGGTGCAAATTTTTTCTCTTAATTTTGGGCTACATATTACATCAAGTGTACTTCCACTTATAACAAAGTTTTCTATAAATCAACAGTACAAGCAAAAAAAAAAAACAACACGTTTGTAATAAATCTTGTAAGGAAACAATCCTTTCTTCACTCATCAGTTTCCTCAACTGCCTCCACCCTCGCCACCACCACCACATACACTTTTATATTCTCAGCTGTTTTCACCCAGTAATAAATCACAAAGAGAATCCATCTTGCATAGGAGAAACTTGAAAGTAGGAGTCTCTTAAACACAAAGAGCAGCATGGAGAACAGTGCAGCAGTAAGGAGCAATGTAGCTGGGAGTCTAGCACTGAAGTGAGATATTACACTGCCAGCACTATCTCTGTGTGTTCCTCTGCCCCTCCTCCCCTCTCAATAGACCTCTGTTGGCAGCTGTAATCTAAGCTTTCAGTGAACCAGGAACCTCGTCTTCTCTGCAAGATGGAATGTTGAGGAACTGAATCATTTTTAAACACAATCCCTTCATTTCAGAGGCTGAAAAGTAATCGGACAAATTAAATAATTGTAAATAAAATGTAAATTTCTAATAAATGGTGGAAAACCCATTGTTGTCAATGACTGCCTGAAGTGTTGAACACATTGACATCACCAGACGCTGTGTTCCCTCCTTTTTAATGCTCTGCCAGGCCTTTACTGCAGCGGTTTGCAGTTGCGGTTTGTTTGTGGGGCTTTCTATCTGAAGTTTAGTCTTTAACAATTGAAATTCATGCTCAATTGGGTTCAGATCAGGTGTCTGACTTGGCCATTCATGAATATTCCACTTCTTTGCTTTAATAAACTCCTGGGTTGCTTTGGCTTTATGTTTTGGGTCATTGTCCATCTGTATTATGAAACGCTGACCAATCAGTTTGGCTGCATTTGGCTGGATTTGAGCACACAGTAGGTCTCTGAATACCTCAGAATTCATCTGGCTGCTTCTGTCCTGTGTCACATCATCAATAAACACTAGTGACCAAGTGTCACTGGCAGCCATGCATGGCCAAGCCATCACACTGCCACAGGCAGTGGTATTCCTAGCTGAGCCTAACAGAGTGACATGACTGATGTAGGTTTATAATTTGTAGTGCACAAGGCTACAGAGTTCTAAGGGGTAAAACTTGTCAGTAACTTAAATATACAAGCTCCTGTGCTAGAAATAAGACTCGGCAGGGAGTGACTTACCATAGAAAGCAGCTTAAAGCACTCAGATAAGAGAAAGAGCAGAGAGGTGGTCGATTAGTGAAACTTGTGTACACAATGTCTTTTATTGCCTAAACCAAGCAAAATCAAAACTGCAATGTATTGACTAAGGGGTAAGCTAAGCCCGAAACGCGTCAGCTGTCCACCCCTCTGATTCTTGTTCTCTGGCGTTTGGACACGTGGATCTAGTGTGGCTATATTGTGGCTGTTTTATCGAATTTCCAATACATTTTTGCATATCTTATCTATATTTGCTAGTGCTCATCCATTTTTCAACTGGATTATTTACCTCTCCCTACATGTTAAAAGCGAATGATTGTGGTCAGTATTCTCTCTGCTTTTTACTCAGAAATCCTGTTCCAAATCATGATGCTTTATATGACAGAGCTCAGCTTCTCTCCCTCTATCATACCCTGCTCTCGGATAGGTTAATATAAACCCCCTGATATGTTCCTTTTAATTTCCAGATCCCAGTTGTAAATTTACTCTAGATAATGACTAAACTATTTTCATGATGCTCCAAGTGTTTTTATCAAATTCCTGCTCTTTCATATAAGTGCACTAGTTATAGTTAAATGACTACCAGGCATGTTGGAGTCTCCCATATTTTCAACATCTTCCTTTGTTGCTATTTAAGCAATGTTATCAACCAACAGATTATCATAATCCACAGTCTGCCACTAAATGGCTACTCTGCCACATTTTATTTGAACTCTGTATAATGTATACTCAATGTATACTCATGGCCGTTTGTCTTGTTGCCTAAGCCATAAGCATTACACATTTTATGACAAGGTTTAACATAGCTGGTTGGGGACATACATCATTCTCATAAACTAGCTGTATCCCGCTATAATTCGTTTAAATGTCTGTCCAAAATATTCTTAATTCTACACATAGTACTGGTAGTTCTGTACCTTTCTATGATGGATGCAAACTATCCCTTTTGTACAACTCCTTATTAGACCACCATCCATGAGCTATATATATTTTTTTTATATTTTTGTTACTGTACTGTACTATATAATGTGCTGTGAAAACAGGAAAAACTTTTTTTGGGAATGGAACAGGAATAAATAACATGGTAACTTTTATTGGTAGCATTTTGGGGTTCATGAGACTTCTTAATCACTTTTTATTCCAAGGCCACAAAGTGAACAAAAGACTGCAAAACAAACTCCCTGTTTCACAATTTGGCAGGGCCCCATAGAGCAGTACCAGCTGTACTGCCCTAACGGAGACCCTGCTGGCAATATGTTTCATTTTTTTAATTGTTTTTCTTTTTTTATTTTTAAAATGAGAAAAAGAGGGTATTTTGCTATATATTATTTTTATATTTTTCAAACTTTCTTTTACTTGCATTTTTACTCCACCTAGGCTAACCATGATAGGTCACCATTGCTTGTATACTATTTTATAATACTAATGTATTGTGGGGATAGCACACAATTACAGTTCTCCTATCACACCTCAAACAAGGTGCAATAAGACAAGTGAGATGGCAAGTTTGGGGGCTTTCATTAGCCCTTTCTTCCTGGCTCTCATGAAAACTCATGTGTACTGCTGACGTAAGTAAGTAAACAGCCAGCATTGGAATTATATCCAATCCTGGCCAATGAAAGCAAATGTTGCCAGCATCCAACATGTATGAAGTGGACTTTTTTAAAGCATCATCATGTAAGTGTATGTCAGATATCAAGAAAGGGGTTAAAAATAATCCTGATTTATTGAGGTTTTCACACTAACCATTGGGACTCAAAAAAGGCTAACTTACAAGAGAAATTTTAAATAAATTGTAGCAGAAAGCATTAGTCCAATAGACTTTCTACATACCTATACACTAGTTTCCAAGCTAAACGGATACAAGGAGGCACTGTTGTCCTATTTCAGCTATCAAAACTTTACAGAGCTTAAAGGGGTTTTGCCACAATATAATGTTGATGTGGAATCCTCCAATATGGGTATTTAATCACTTTTCTAAATATATGTGATTACATAAAGTGAAGCCTGTGAGAGCTATAGCATTGCTCAGTCCCCATTAGTTTCCTGAAAGTTTACATTAGACACGACCAGGACACTGACAGGAACTGATCTGGCCACGCTTGCGTGTTTCCACTTCTTATCTGATGACAGGGAACATGAAGGAGCTTGCGAGGGGCTGGGGAGAAAGTGCAGTGTATGAGGCTGTGTCTTTTGTATAGAGAATCCACTGGTTGTAAGGTAATTATTTGAGTAAACATTGCAGACGCTCACTTCTTCCTTGCTCTCTGCTCAGCCCCCTCCCTCTCACCCCTGCAGCCGTTCATGACTCAGCATGCTTTGTTTATCTTCTCTCCTGAGCAGATAAGAGGTAAGGAACTCACTTCGTGGCAAAACCCCTTTAAAATTATATCCATATCTTTATGTGAATATGGCCTGCTTTCAAAATCTTTTACTAACACGGCAATGCTTACAAATTTTCTTTTCCATGTCCTCTTTTGGAAAAGCAGGAATTCCTTGCTGTTTAAGATGCTATTTTTCTTAACGCGTACTCACAGTTGTATATGTATAACTTAAAGGGAACCTGTCACGTAGGTTATGTCCCCCTTGCTGAGGACAGCACAAGCTAGTGTCAGACCTGCTGTTCCCAGCACTGTGTCCCTTATTCTGTAGGATGTAGTTTTAGAGCATTTAATGCTCAAATCTTATTCATGAGCAGGTGTTAGCCCCGCCCACCAAAGGCTAGCCTAGCCTCAAATGACTCTTTTCATGACTCTTTTCTGGCTGAAAACTACAGATTTGAGCACTAATAACTCGAAAACTCCAGCATCTTACAGAATAAGGGACACAGTACTGGAAACTGCATGTCTAACACAAGCTTGTGCTATAAGTGTCATAAGTCACATTTCTCATGATCACTGTTGTTTACACAACTGTATTTTGTGCTAGATCCCCCCTAACCACATCCTTAATGATCATGCCAATCACAAAGTACTTTGCCTGATCATACGGAGGACTGAGTGGCTTGTCATAGCTTGATATTTGTCCCTGCTGCCCTGCACTAATCATACAGTATAGTTCCAGAAACAGAAAGCTGAACATGATATGTACATTGGGCGACATGTATGATTTTTTTTGCATATTAGTATCGTAGAATATGCCTGAATCTATGAACCTGTTCTACTGCGGGTCATAGATTTAGCGTTTTCTAGCTACAAAGTGGCACTTCTGGCTCAGGTAAACCCCTTTTAAAGTGATCTACCTGTTTTAGTAGTAATGCACCTGGATTTACCGTACTAAAGCTATAAATGTGTAGCTGAGTACGGTTGTAGTGCGACACGCCTCCCGCACGCCCCCCGATCTCATGCACATTACAAAGTGCCTCAAGCACTTATTGATTAAAAAATTAAACAGAAAGGCGAATATTTGTACACTTATCTATGACTTTGTTGAATCACTTTTGTATACATGTACCACTATGTGATTTCTGTTAAAGTTTGTAAGCTTAATATTGGAAGTACTTAATAAAAATATTAATTAAAAAAAAATTAAACAGCCTGAGAAGATGCCAGACTTCTGGCGCAGTCCCGTACATACATGTTACCCATTGTGTTCAGCTGGAGCCCGGGGGAGGTAAGTCTTCTTTTTCAGGTTGAGCAGTTTTATAACTGTGTATTTACAGTTTCCTACTATTTTTTTCTTGCTGTTGCCCCCTTCAAATTACCAGCTGTTAAACCATGACCTGTTACTGGAGCAGGAATCTAAGATGTTAATAGGGTCAAATGAGCAGATTGGCCTCAGTTAGACCTTAAGGAACTAACCTGGATTGCAGTCAACTAGTGTCCTAAGAATTCTAGGAAGTTACCTTTGGTTTGGGGGCATATTCCCTATTCAGGAGAAAGCTTTTAACCTTAAACCTTAATAGTAATAGTACTGTTGCAGTGGTCAGAATTAAAAAAAATGTATAGATAGAAAACTCTATGTAGTGAAAGCAAAGTAAAAAAATATAACAGCGAAACAGAACACAGAGCAAAATGAAAAGGCAAAACAAAGCAAACACAATGCAATATTTATGACTGTACTCTCCACAAAAGAGCAAAGGGCAGCATTAAAATGTTTAATGGTACTGTACAAATCAACATGTATAAAATATGTTTTTTTCCCCCCTATTGTCTAAACCTAGTTGTATTCTATTGTCTGGTGCCCTTTGTAATTATCATCCATCTACTATACCACCATCACGTTTCTACACAGCACTTAAACATTGTCATTTTTAGGCCCGGTTCACACGGCTTATTCAAGCCGTAATTGCGGAATGGATTTCGCCCGCAATTACGGCTTGAGTAAGGGGCGGGGCGCTGGCTGCCGGCCCCATAGACAATGCATTATATACGGTGCGTATCCCGCCGGGATAATGAACATGTCGCGGAGCTGTGAGGAGAGACGGAATCCTTTGTTCTCTATGAGAACTGTGGATTACCGTAATGGCTGGGACGGATTCCAGCCATATTGCAGTGCAGTACGGCATGCAATATGGCTGAAATCTATGCCCAAAATAAGCCGTGTGAACGGCCCTTTAAAGGGGTACTCCTATCAGATAGATTAGTCTTAAACATGCAGGGACAAGTTAATAAAGATCATTTCCAAATACATTACTCTTCTGATTTTGCTTCATTTCAGAGTTATATCAGCTCTTATCTCCTGCTTGTTTACACAAGTTTTTCTAGTTACACACCACCTCTCCATGCCCTTATGACTGGATTATCAGCAAAACATGAACTTGCTTATCTTTCTTACAGACAAAGTTTAACCCTCTCTGTAGCTTTATGTCCTGCTGTTGAAACCGTTCTATCACCAATGTCCCACTAACAGGAGAGGAATAGCAGAGCTGAAATGTCAACCGCTGCTATAAAACTGCCTACAGCTTGAACAGGAAGTGGGAGCATGAAGCAGGGAGAAAGAGCAGACTCTTTGAAAAAGCCAGATGCTAGTATTGCTAGTTGTCTTGAGACATGATTAATTATAAAAAGAGCATAAAGGGGACCTGCCACTGATTCTGGCATGTCTCTTTAATGCATATACTTCTATATTCTCCATGAAATGTAAACTATGGAGCATTGTACAGTTCCTCAAGTACTCCGTTCAGAAATATAAAATGAAATTGACAACTGGATGTGTCTCTATACTCTAGAGACTCCTTTTTTTGTGATGGATTTTTCTATCACAAAAAAAGCCTTTTTGGACCCAAAAGTCAGTAAACTCCCAGCATGTTGCGTACCAGCATTACTCATTTGAATTAAGTTTCTTTTCTGATGAAGGGACTTTTATCGGGAAACACAACACGTCTCAGACAACTAAAATCTTGCACTTCACATCCCAGTGTGGAATTCATTTTCTCAATACCACTGCTCAAAGTGATCCTCTGAAAAGTAAGGCGCACCGCCCCTATTGCAACACTCCACCTTTCTACTACTACTTTCACACTTGTTTGACCTCATGAGATAACTGGGAGTGAAGGGAAGTTTTCAGCCCCACCAGTATATCTTTTACAAAAGAACTTCAGATGTGCTGTACCTCTAGTACAACCCAATAAGATGAGCACATTCCAACCTGTCTGAGATCCCAGTCCAGACACTGCTACACTATGTTGTACTCTACAACAGCTTCTCTCCCTCTTTCATATAACCTTATATATCACAGAGCTCAGCTTCTCTCCTCTATCATATAACCCTATATATCACAGAGCTCAGCTTCTCTCCTCTATCATATAACCCTATATATCACAGAGCTCAGCTTCTCTCTTCTATCATATAACCCTGTATATCACAGAGCTCAGCTTCTCTCCTCTATCATATAACCCTATATATCACAGAGCTCAGCTTCTCTCCTCTATCATATAACCCTATATATCAGAGCTCAGCTTCTCTCCTTTATCATATAACCCTATATATCACAGAACTCAGCTTCTCTCCCTCTATAATATAACACTATATATCACAGAGCTCAGCTTCTCTCCCTCTATCATATAACCCTATATATCACAGAGCTCAGCTTCTCTCCCTCCATCATATGCTGTTTCAGATAGAGTAGCATAAACCACTTGACAGGTTTGCTTTAAGGGGTACTCTAAAGTGCATATTGATACTTTTAAATATGGTCATCAGTAGAGCCTCTTATTTCACAAAAAAACCTAAACAACTAACAGACAGATCCTACATACATGGCAAGTCTGTTAAAAACAACAAGAAATTATACTCCTTTCTTGAAGTCAGAAGTTACACTACAATTAAGAAAATCATGGCATCACATGCATAGTATTCTGAAAAAACAAAAAAACAATTCTTTACAACATTTGTAAAAGACATTTCAAAATTACAAACTCAATCATATATTAAAAAATTTACGTATGTTCGGCGTATACTTAAATTGACCTGTCATGTGCAAAGAGAGTCATAAGAGGTGTTTTTAAATGGCATAGCTTTTTTTTCTCACTATATTAAATACAAGGAGTCTCAGACAAACGTAAAAAAAAAAAATAGTGTAAGGTATGCTTGTCCGTGCCCTTGTGATCTCCAGCCTCGACTATTGCAACATCCTTCTCTGTGGCCTCCCATCTAGCACCCTCGCTCCCCTCCAAACCATCCTCAACTCTGCTTCCCGTCTGATTCACCTCTCTCCTCGCTACTCCTCTGCCGCTCCCCTCTGCCAATCCCTATACTGGCTACCCATTGCCCAGTGAATCCAGTTCAAGTTAGTAACCCTGACCTACAAAGCTCTCCATAACCTCTCTCCTCCATACATCTCTGCCTTAATCTCCAGATACCTATCCTCATGCAACCTCCGCTTCTCAAAGGACTTTCTTCTCTTCTCTCCCCTTATCAGCTCCTCACATAACCATCTCCAAGACTTCTCTCGTGCTTCCCAAATACTCTGGAACTCACTGCCCCAATACAACAGACTCTCCTCCACTTTCACCAGCTTCAAAAGCAACCTGAAAACCCATCTCTCAGGATTGCCTATAACGTTCAATAACCCTGCTGCTACTACTCCACCACCCAATAAACATGTCTCCCACTCACCTTCTGTCTCTCCTCACCTTCTTTGTTGACTGTAATAATAATAATAATCTTTATTTATATAGCGCCAACATATTCCGCAGCACTTTACAATTTGGAGGGTGTAGGTGCAGACTAATAAAAACATACGTTGCACAATGAAAAGCTACTTACAGATGAGACACAAGGTGAGAGGGCCCTGCTCGCAAGAGCTTACAATCTATTAGGGTGAATGGGAGAGACGAAGGGTAAGAAGTGCTAGATTTACAACGGTCCAGCCATGTGACATAAATATGGGGTTGTTTTATGTAGAATTCGGATGGACCTGCCACCCAGACAGTACATCTATATACAGTTAAGTGCCGAAAATGAGTACACGGGTGGGGGGTTTTAAGGCATTAGGGATTCTGGTAGGCCAGAGTGAGAAGATGTATTCTCAGGGCCCTCTTAAAGCTAAGAGAGTTCTGAGTGTGACTGATCGCCCACGGTAGCATGTTCCAGAGAACTGGTGCTGCACGGGTGAAGTCTTGAAGACGTGCATGGGAGGTTCGGATGATTGAGGAATGTAATCTGATATCATCAGCAGAGCGGAGAGAGCGGGTAGGGTGGTAGACAGAGATGAGGGAGGAGATGTAGGGGGTGCAGTGCTGTGGAGAGCTTTATGGGTGAGTGTGATGAGTTTATATTGTATCCTGTGCTGAATGGGAAACCAGTGCAGTGACTGACACAGGGTAGAGGCATCAGTGTAGCGGCTGTAAAGAAAGACAAGCCTGGCTGCTGCATTCAGGACAGTTTGGAGAGGGGAGAGTTTGAACAGAGAGAGACCGATAAGCAGGGAGTTACAGCAGTCAAGACGAGAATGAATAAGAGCAACAATGAGAGTTTGAGTTGTTTTCACAGTGAAAAAAGGACAGATTCTGGAGATGTTCTTGAGGTGCATGTGACAGGAGCGGGCGAGGGACTGGATATAGGGGGCGAAAGACAGATCAGAATCTAGTATAATACCAAGACAGCGGGCCTGCTGCCTCGGAGTTATGGTGGTGCCACACACTGAGACCGAAATGGCAGGGTAAGGTCGGTTAGTAGATGGTGGGATAGCTAGAAGTTCAGTTTTAGTGAGGTTTAGTTTGAGATAGAGAGAGGACAGCGTACAGACAGTCACTGGTGTTTTGTAACAGGGCGGGAGTGATGTCCCAGGAGGAGGTGTATAGTTGAGTGTCATCCACGTAGAGATGGTACTGGAAGCCAAATCTGCTGATTGTTTGTCCAATGGGGGCTGTGTAGATAAAAAAGAGGAGAGGACCAAGAACGGATCCCTGTGGAACCCCAACAGCAAGATGAACGAGGAGAGGAGGTAGAACCTGCAAATGAGACACTGAAAGAGTGGTCAGAGAGGTAGGATGAGAACCAAGCAAGAGCGGTGTCTTGGAGGCCAATGGTGCCGAGCATGCTGAGGACAAGATGGTGATCAACAGCTGCAGAGAGATCCAGAAGAAGTAAAAATGAGTAGTTGCCCTGAGATTTAGCAGTGAGGAGATCATTGGAGACTTTAGTTAGAGCAGTTTCTGTGGAGTGTAGGGTGCGGAAACCGGATTGTAGAGGATCGAGAAGCGAGTTAGCAGAGAGAAAGCAGATTAGTCGAGAGTAGACCAAGCGTTCCAGGAGTTTAGAGATGAAGAGCAGGTTAGAGACTGGTCGGTAGTTGGCAGCGCAGGATGGGTCCAGAGAGGGCTTTTTCAGTAAAGGAGTTATAACAGTGTGTTTACAGGAAGATGGAAAAATCCCAGTGGAGAGTGAGAGGTTACAGATTGTAGTTATGTGAGAGAAGACAGCCGGAGAAATGGACTGGGCAAGGTGAGAGGGAATGGGGTCACTAGAGCAGGTGGTGGGGCGAACAAACAAGAGAAGGCTGGACACTTCTTCTTCTGTCGTCGGGTCAAGAGCTGAGAGTAAGCTGGGGATGTGTGGGGAGGGACCAGATGGGTGCCGCTTGGGGTTTGAGATGAGATGTTTTATCCGGAGTCTGTCAATTTTCTCTTTGAAATGAGTGGCCAGGTCTTCAGCGCAGAGGTCAGTAATCGGGGTATGAGCTTTAGGCCTGAGAAGGAAGTGAATGGTGTCAAACAGGCGATTTGGGTTGTTGTGTAAGGTTGAGATGAGGGAGGTGAAATAATCTTTTTTGGTGCTGTGAAGGGCAGTGTGGTAAGTCCTGAGCATGAATTTATAGTGCAGGCAGCTTCGACTTCCTCCACAGACGCTCAGCACACCTGGAACATTGCTGCAGTTGGCGAGTCTGAGGCGTGTGCCAAGGCTGCCGGCGTCTGACTCTGGTGGTGCGGTGTGTGAGTGGTGCCATTATGTCCAGGGTGGTTGTGAGAGTTTCATTGTAATGTTGGACAGCCAGGTCAGGACAGGAGAGGGAGGAGATTGGGGGCAGCAAGGACTGTATGGTGTCTGTGAGTTCCTGGGTGTTAATGGAGCGGATGTTTCTGAATGGGTGACGGGCAGGTGTGTCTGGAGGTGGGTGAGAATTAGTGATAGTGAAGGAGATAAGGTTGTGATCAGAGGGAGTATAAGGAGAGTGTCACGTCAAGGGAGGTGCAGTGAGCCCTAACTGGGACCCAGCCCACTGTCCCTGCCTACTTGACGTGCTGCCCTAGGCGGCAGACGGCAACTGGGTGACAGTCCCTGCTCTGCTAAAGTGCTGGGGCCGTCAAAAGGAAGAATAGTCAGACAGTCCGGGTCAATATCAAATAGGAACGCCAGAGCCACAAATCAGAACCAGAGGAATAAACGTAAACAAGCCGAGGTCAAAAGCCAAACGGAAGCAAAAGCACAAAATCAGGAGACAAGCCGGGGTCAGGAGAACAAGACGAGGTCAGGTACACAGATAAGCAAAACAACAACAAAAGCACAGAGACAATGTAGCCAGGAATATCACAGGCGCTGCGCACAGCCCTCAGGAAGTTTAAATGGGATTCTGGATACCGCCCTGCAGCTGATTGGAGCGGCCTCCGGGTCCTCCCATTGGCTGGTGCACTCGCCCCCTGTCAGGAGTGGCTGGGCCCCTGTCACTCACAGAGTTGTCAGCAGCATGTGTATCAGGATGGGATCGTGCATCAGCTGTAGCAGCCTGTTGATCCCTGCAGCCTGAGCACAGCTTAGACCTGACAGAGAGTTAGTGAAGTTAGAGATTGGGGAATGGTTAAAGAAAACCAGATCAAGAGAGTTCCCATACTTGTGGGTGGGAGAGTCTGTAAACTGAGATAGGCCGAGGGAAGAGGTTATTGAAAGAAGACAAGAGGCAGAAGGAGACATGGGGTCATCAATGGGGATGTTAAAATCACCCATGATGAGTGTAGGTATTTCAGAGGAAATGGGGAAGCCAGGCAGCAAAATGATCTAGAAACTGGCGAGGTGAGCCGGGGGGTCTGTACACAACCGCGACTCTGAGGGAAAATGGCTGAAAGAGTCTGAGGGTGTAGACCTCAAAGGAGGGGAAAGTGAGGGAGGGTGCAGGAGGGATGACCTGGTAAGTACAGTGTGGAGAAAGGAGTACGCCAACTCTTCCACCCGGCCTGTTCTCAGGTCTGTAGCCCACCATAGGTGAGAGCAGCAAGGGAAGCGGTGTCAGAATGCTGGAGCCATGTTTCCATGAGAGCTAGGAGATTGAGGGAGTTAGAGAGGAACAGGTCATGGACAGCAGATGGATCGGGCGTTCCATAGAGCACCTTTAAAGGGGACTGGAAAAGACATACAGTGAATAGCAAGCAGGTTAGCAGGGTTTCTATGGAGGGAGGAGGTGGGGTGAGCAGTAAAGGAGGGTGGGCCGGGGTTAGGAGAGATGTCACCTGCAGCGAAAAGCAGGAGAAAGAAAAGCGACAGCAGATGGTTCAGTGATGAGTACGAGCGGCGTTTGTGCAGCACTATGTGAGCAGGTGGTTTGTGGTAGTTGAAAAGGGAAAGGAGTGTGTGGGACTGTAAGCCCACGCGGGCAGGGCCCTCTCTCTCTCTGTACCAGTTGTTAGCTATTTAGCATCACTATTGTACCTGTCTGACCTATTATGTAACCCTTCTCAAATGTACAGAACTAAAGGCGTTGTAAAATAAATAATAATAATAATAATAATAATAAAGTATGCAGTGGTGGTCTAATACCTACATATACAAATATATGGCATAGAGATAGTTGAAAGTACTAAAACAAATTCCATTGCAAACTGATCAGACAGTAGAAGGAGCACAATTTTTATGGTACAACTAATACATCCTAGATATAAGAGAAATTTATGTATTAAACCAGTACACTCACTGATGGAATATGCACATCAGCATTTACCATATATAGTGTAACAATGCTCAGTAAATTTATAGTTGCAGTCTATCCTTCAGAACCATAAAACTGTACAATTCATAGAAGTATGGTAATAGTGGAAAGTTTTATTAGCTCACACAACCTCCCACCACTACAAGTGAAACATGCTGCTAACAACATCAGAATTCCAGCCAGAAAATGATGTTTGGCTTTTATTTTGAACAAGAACTCGTACAAAGAATCCAAAAATAGAAGGTTCCTGTCACTGTGAATTAGAGGTGCATCACAATCTTTCATAAACAGCTTCATAAAACCAGAGATATCAGCAGCACAATTTTCCTTAAAAGTTCACAACAGTGTTATCTTTCCTTGAACTACATAATATGATGTTGGCATGAGCACATTCTATCCGGTGTAGACATTTAGCAATGTACATTTTACAATGTTTGTACAACTTATGAATCATTAACATTATGAATCACTGTTTTAAAACAAATATCAAGCAAATACCAATCAATACAATAAAAATATCCTATGCTTTTCAGATTCTGTTCTTGAGAGGAATGGATAGCGCCGCACTGTAAGCATTGTAGACAGTGCTACAAACTTGCTGCAGTTCTATCAAGTTTTCAGTAGTACTTAACGGCTCTCCACAACTGTGTTGGTAATTTGCGGTCCTCTTTGGACATCAGTAAGATTCAGGACTCAGAACCCTCATATAAGATTCAGGACTCAGAACCCTCATATATTTGCAATAGACCACCATGAGACAGATGCCAGCATAATCTAATATTCACAACATGATGCAGGGATCAAGTTAAGAGTTAATATACACCAAGCAATATATCAAAATCCTCGATTAGATAAATAGATGGAATGAAAACACGGTTTACTTTGTTATTTATATGATGCTTCAAAAAAGTATCTGTAACACCATATTGCCCATATATATTACCATATTTATTACTAGTCTCTGGATAATATTACCTGTGTGAGGTTTTGTGTAAAAGAACAGAAAAAAAACTATCCAAGAACGCGTTTATAAGAAACTGGTCTGCAAACAGGATTCCCCAGATTCGGCAACGGTAAGAGGACTTGCAAGGGTACTCTGTAAAGGGAAACGTTTTCCAGGTTTTCTCCTATAGTACAACAGTTGAAAATGACCGCTAAAAGCATAATGATAAAACTGCACTTCTAATCACAATTTGGGGACTGACAAATTCAGCATAAATCCTTCAATTGTTTCTTCAGGCATACCCAGGTAAACAGGAAAATGACCAACATTAAATCTAGAAAGAAAGTCTGAAGAATAACAATAAACCTCCCTGCAATTAGTCCATAATTAAGTGGATACAGTGGTTTAGCCCTATAGTGCTGCACCAATCTATGATGGACTTATTATCCTGCAACCAGGAATCTATATAACAAACTGCATACACACATAATTTATGGGATATGTCTCAGAAAGCAAACAGAAAAAAAGTATTTGCCCCAAGGTGCACTTTACTGATATGGAATAGAACCAGATCCTATACTAAGTAAGTTCCAGTCACCATTCATGTAATCTAGTGCCAGCTTGTTAACTGTGCAAACTACATTTTGTAACAATACCTATGTTGTACTATAAAAATCCTAAATTAGGACCTACCTGACTGTGCTCATCAATGCAGTTCTGCTAAACACACAGAATATTCCATGGAGGACTGAAAGCTTCACCTTACTAAATGTGGTATTCTGCTACCAAGTGCAACAATTTCAAAAGCTCCCCTGGTATGTAACTTCTTTTTTTTTCCTTAAATCTTGGCACAAGAGAAGATGTCCAGCATGTTTTACACACTAGATTTCTTTACAACTGATTATAGTGGGACAATGAAATGCAAACCTCACAAATTCAAGACAGCTAATCTTTCAGGAAATATTATTGAAACTTTTGAGAAGGTGTTAGGCATATGCGCTATATTTTACAGGGTTGTCTGTATATTGTAGCAAAGTTAGCCAGCTACAGGGTTCCAGATTCAAGTTGAAATCTTGTTAGTGTCTTTGCATGTGAAGTTTGTGATGCTTTTTTTCCAATTTTGCAATGTTCCTTAACACATTCGTTCTACACTCACCGGCCACTTTATTAGGTACACCATGCTAGTAAGGGTTGGATCCCCTTTTCCCTTCAGAACTGCTCAATTCTTCGTGGCATAGATTCCCAAAAGGTGTTGAACGATGCTCAATTGGTACCAAGGGGCCCAAAGAGTGCCAAGAAAAAAATTCCCACACCATGAACACCACCACCACGCCTGAACCGTTGATACAAGGCAGGATGGATCCATGTTTTATGTTGTTGGACACCAAATTCTGACCCTCCCAAATCCGAATGTCGCGAGAAATCGAGAATCATCAGCCCAGGCACGTTTTTCCAATCTTCTACTGTCCAAATTTCGATGAGTTGGGCAATTTGGAGCCTCAGTTTCTGTTCTTAGCTGAAAGGAGTGGCACCCGATGTGGTCTTCTGTGCTGTAGCCCATCTGCCTCAAAGTTCGCCGTACTGTGCGTTCAGAGATGCTCTTCTGCCTACCTTGGTTGTAACGGGTGGCTATTTGAGTCAACTTGTTGCCTTTCTATCAGCTCGAACCGTCTGCCATTCTCCTTTGACCTCTGGATCAACAAGGCATTTCCGCCCACAGGACTGCCGCTCACTGGATGTTTTTTCTTTTTCGGAACATTCTCTGTAAACCTAGAAGATGGTTGTGCGTGAAAATCCCAGGGAGATCAGCGTTTCTGAAATATTCGACCAGCCCTTCTGGCAAAAACCATGCCAGTTCAAAGGCACTCAAATCACCTTTCTTCCCATATGATGCTCGGTTTGAACTGCAGGAGATTGTCTTGAAACCATGTTAATGCCTAAATGCAATGAGTTGCCGCCCTGTGATTGGCTGATTAGAAATTAATGTGTTAACGGCAGGGTTGGACAGGTGTACCTAATAAATTTGCCGGTGCTGTAAAATTTTACTTATTTTTAAACTATTTGCATACATGAAAGCACTTTATCACAACTGGTATATACTATAGATTTTAGTGTAAGGCTATGTTCACACGGCTTATTTCGGGGCGAATTTACGGACGTATTTACGTCCGCAAATACTTCCCGAAATACGTTTCAAATACGTGTCACAAAGTGTGGCACGTATTTCGCGTCGTAAATACAATCCCCATTCTTTACTATGGGGATTTATGTTGCAAAATATACCTCAATAAGTGACAGGGGACTTCATTTTACAATCGTATTTACGGACGTATTTATGCCCGCAAATACGTCGCGAAAATACGCTTCGTGTGAATGACGAGGCGTATTTTACATTGGAATCAATGCTAATCTAATTGTTCATTATTTGAAACGTATTTCGGGATGTATTTGCGGACGTAAATACGTCCCTAAATAAGCCGTGTGAACATAGCCTTAGGCTTAATGGATTTAAGGAGCTTCTACATGCAAGGGTAATTGTTTGCAGCATGACCGGAACATTAGACATTGTACATAAGTTGCTGTAACTAGCAGATCTGAAGGTTTTATTGGCCATAACAGATTGAGAAATTGTTTCACAATTTCATGGTAATTAACATGGCCAGATTTTCCATTTGACACATGAGGTACATGCTTAGTGGCAGCCTTGGATCGAAAGGGCAGCTGCTCTTTAGGATTAAAAGATGGTACAATAGTCTCTATTTAATCTTTTTTCTCTTAATGTGGAACTAGTGGTTACAGTATAGTTCTTGATCAATACCATAAATTTATTTCAGATAAATTATTTGTCTGCATTAAATATATGGTTTTCAGTGAAACTTTACTAATGTAAGGCTATGTTCACACGGCTTAATTGTGGGACGTAATTACGCCCCACAATTACGCCTGTGACGGGGGGGGCGGGGCGGGGGACGGTGACCCCGGGGGGGACCTTCCGGATTGACTTAAAGCCGGGGGCGCGTTACGCCGTGTAATTTAACTTTTTAATGTAATCATGTAATCATGTTCCATGAAGAATGTGAATTTTACCGTAATGAATGGCGTTTTCGGCCCGTAATTGGCGCTTTCGGCCCGGTATTACGGACCGAAAATACGGCCCATTTTAACCCGTGTTGAACTCCCCTTAAGGCACCGCATATTTGAGCCCCCCTCCCAAGACATGAAAATTTGGTATTGACTAGCAGACTCAGCTTTATTCAGTTACTTATCATAAAATTTTTTGAACGAAAATCACCATGAAATATATTCACAATAATAGGATTTTTTTGGTAAATATCATTTTGATCACTACAGATATTTTGCTATTAGACCTTTATGATTGGCTTTTGTAAAGAAAAAGGTCATATATGTTGGAGGGGGAAGCAAAAATTAATATGGATACTTTAGACAAAATAAAAAATATAGATGTTAAGGGTTACTTTGAATCACAATTTTGTACTGTACTGTGAGTTTGTACTGCTTGATCAGAAGGAGAGGAAATATATATAGCCTCATTTATGAAAACTGTATCTGTATTATGGATTTGATGCCCATAGAAATCAATCAGAGCTCAGCTTTCATTTTCTAAATTGCTTAGGAAAGGTGAAAGCTGAGCTCTGATTTGTTGCTATGGGCATCAAAGACCATCTTGCTGAAAAACAGTTTTCATGAATGAGGCCTTATTTAAGTCCCAATTTAAATGAGTCAGATTTGTCATGTATTTCAGTGTGTGCCATAAATCCAACAATAATTTGCATCTCATGCATGCAGACAGGATTTGAATTGTTGGCTCCTCGCCAAGAAAAATCAGCCATGAACATGTTATTAATTTCACATGAAAGGGTGCTTTCACACAGTGCAGTTTTGGTGCAGTATTAACAGCGCTCCAATTAAACTGCCTTTATTACCAGCAAGCTTCTTTCACTTATCTAAACTATTTGGAAAGTGAGTAATCAATTACTGTGTTTGTAATCCAAAAGACTTCAAACAAAACAATTGATTATTTACATGAAACACCTTTCTGAACAATTTAGACAACTGAAAAAAGCTTGCTGGTAATAAAATCAGTTTAATTGGAGCGCAGTTAAAACTGCACATAAACTGCGATGTATGAAAACACCCGAATACCAAAACTAAGCCTCAATGAATGACAGTGGAGGTAATCATTGTGCAGATATGCTGCACACTCACAGCACATTTACCACAGAGATCTATGCCAGTCTCAGACTTCTGCTGGTAAAATATGTACAAAGATAGACCTGTGATCACAGTTGGAATGCAAATGTTTTTGGAAAATGGACTTCAAAACTGTATATTGTTATTTCTAATAAAGCACAATTAATACTAGGGTACTGTATATTTTAAAAGGGGGTAGAGGGGATAGGTACAAAACTGAAAAGCAATAAACATAACTAAATAACTAAAACAAGTGGAATACAAAACCAGTAACTGGGGACAAAGTTTGGAGCAGAGCGTCTTAAGACAAATGTATTTAGAGAAGAGCCAGCATTTATATTTCCAGACAGGAACTTCTTGTTCTTCTTATAGCTGTACCTGAAGAGTCCATGGCTCATTTCCAAATGTTCAGCATAAAAAGCACTGGCTGTGTATACCTCAGAAAGGGAAGAATTAGATAGAGGCACTTTAGGATGCTGTCCAGGACAACAGGCAAAAACAACAAACTCTGACCATGAAAAAATGTGCCCAATGATCCTGCTAAGGGAAATCAAAGTTTCTAAAACCATTCTCCAAAATTTGATTATTGGTAGTTATCTTTACCACTGAACAGTGGATAGGCTAAAGAAAAAGAAAAGTCCATTGTTACATAGTTTGTAACGCTGAAAAGACAGACGTCCATCCAATTCAGCCTATTATTCTACAGTGTTGATCCAGAGGAAGACAAAACCCCCCATCGGGTAGAATCCAATTGTCATCATTTTAGAGGAAAAAATTCCTTCCCGACTCCACAATCTGGCAATCAGAATAAATCCCTGAATCAACGCCCCTCCTCCAGAATCCTAGTCACTATAACTTGTGATATTATTACACTCTAGAAATGCATCCAGACCGTTTTTGAACTCTGTTAGTGAGTTCATCACGACAAGTTCCTATGGCAGAGAGTTCCACAGTCTCACTGCTCTAACAGTAAAGAATCCCTTTCTATGCTTATGTAGAAACTTTCTTTCCTCTAGACGTAGAGGATGTCCACTTGTTCTGGATACAGTCCTGGGTATAAATTTTGGGAGAGATCTTTATATTGACCTTTAATATGTTTATACATATTTATTATGTCCCCCCCAAAGCCATCTTTTCTCTAAACTAAATAACCCTAATCTTGCTAACCTTTCTGGGTATTGCAGTCCACCGAGTCCTTTTATTATTTGTGTAGCCCACCTTTGAACCTGTTCAAGCTCTACAATGTCTTTCCTGTGAACTGGTGCCCAAAACTGTACATAATATTCCATGTGTGGTCTGACTTGTGACTTGTATAATGGGAGAATAATGTTCTCATCATGTGCATCTATGCCCCTTTTAATACATCCGATGATCCTATTTGTCTTGGCAGCTGCTGCCTACGTTGACTGCTACAATTAAGTTTACTGTCCACTAGGATTCTCAAGTCCTTTTCCATGTCACTTTTTTCCAGCGTTTTCCCGTTTAACAAGTAATCATGGAATCGATTTTTCCTTCCCATTTGCATAACCTTGAATTTATCTGTGTTAAACCTCATCTGCCACTTCTCTGCCCATGTCTCCAGTTTATCCAGACTCCTTTGTAATAAAACAATAAACCATTGTCCTCTATTGTGTTGATTATTTTACAGAGCTTTGAATCATCTGCAAAGATTGATATTCTACAGTGCAATACATGTGTAAGATCATTAATGAATATATTAAAGAGAATAGGGCCCAATACGCCCGGGGGTCCCCCAACTGTAACAAGGTCGTCTGAGGATGTACCATTTAGACCCTTTTTTTCTTAATCAATGAGCCGTTACTTCCCATTTGCAAACATTTTCCACCAGCCCCAAGTATTCTCATTTACTTCCCAAACCCTTTTATGTGGCACGTATCAAATGCTTTAGAAAAAATCTAGATTATGACATTGAACTGATTTCCTCATAAACCCAATGAGTTAGTTTGACAAAAAACGATTTTTATAAAAAAAGGGGAATGGAGTTCCCATTTATTTCTGTGAGTACTCCATTTAATTTCATTTTTTAAAACCCAAGCAAACATTTTACCTAAAAAAGAGGTTAAAAATTAAGGCCTTTTGTTCCCGTGATCACTTGTTGACCCCCTTTTTGAAATTGGCACCACATTTTTTTATGCAAATCATACCCCTTATTGACGTCCATAAATATTAAGATAGTGGCCTATTATGACATCATTAACCCCTTATGACACTGGGTGTATACCATCGGACCGGGGGATTTGTTTTTTAAATTTAAAGAGGGGAGCTGCCTTCTTGGGGGTTAGAGAGAAACATTTTGGTGGGTTTCCCTCACCCCCTTGCTCATCAACAGGAAGGTGGGACCCCTGCTAAATAATGGAAAAAAAATTGTTTAAATGGTTTGCTTTTCCACATCGTTTACGCACCTCAGTCCTACTTTTCTAAGGGCCAACTTTTTTTAGTTTTAATCTTTTCTATTTTTTTAAAGTTAAAAATATATCGGGGTTCCCTTTACCTTTTTGAAAATCAGCCTTTTGGGTTCAGCTTTGCTGTCTTTATCATTATTTTAAATTTTTTCCTTTATAGTTTTTTTTTGTCCCTCTTCATTCCCCATTTTCCCTTTAAAAGCATTTTCTTTTTTTTATTTATTCCCCTTAATTTCTTAACCCACTTTTTTTTTTTTTTATCTGTTTCTAATCATTTTATTTTCAAAAGGTATGTACCTCTCACAGGGAGTGCGTAAGATGTTTTTTTCCCCTTCCAAAATTTGCCGTACCTACGGCAATGTGGGTGGGGGGTTCCCCCAAATTGCCGTATGAGTAGGTCAAGGCGATCTTGCGCGTCACAAGCGGAGCGGCAAGATGCGCATGGAAAACCGCGGTATTTCCCGTGGCATAATGCCGCACCCCCCACGGGGGGTGAGCTACGGCCCCGCGGGGGATTAAATCCCCCCCGATGGTCGCGATATCGAGATTGGGGTTCGCGAACATCGCGGCAGCGGGCAGCAGGAGTCGAGCTCCTGATGCCTCGCGATCCCGGCGCAAACAAATTAGTCAACGGCGCTGAGCGCGGTTTACTGATCCCTACCAGGCAAGCACCGGGCCGGATTGCTCTCATGACAGCATCCGCGGTTGTTCTGGTGACGTCCGATGCCCACAATGAATATGTGGACGTCGTGACAGACGTTGCCATGCGAAGACCAGGCATTACAGCTATAAAGCTCTTGTATGCTGATCTCTTATTGCATGATCGATCTGACGATCGTTCACTGCAATTCCCCCCCTAGAGAGGAAAACAGTGTAAAAAGTGTGAAAAAAAAGTAATAAAAAGTGTAAAAAAGTAAAACACAAACACAACAAAAATACAAATATAAACACGTACACTGCCCTTTTCCCTTACAAAACGGCAATAGACCCAAAAAGATCAAAAATAAATAACGTTACCCATATGTGGTATCGCACGGTGCGTAGCAACCCACCTTTAAATCTGTCATGTTAATTAACCCGTACGTGGTGAACGCGTGTAAAAAACTAACAAAAAAACAGTCACAGATTGCGATATTTAGTTCATCCTTGCAGCACATAACAATCGAATAATAAAGCGATCAAAAATAATATAAACGCCCAAAGTAAGTGACCAATTAAAACTTCAGTTATCCCTCGCAAAAAAAAAAGTCCTTACACAGCTCATGTTACGGAAAATTTAAAAAGTTCATGGCTATTAGAACTGATTGCGAAGGCAATTAATATTGTTTTACACATAAAACACTTCTTTTTTCAAAAAAAAATGTGCATTTCAAATAAAAAAAACTACTTATAATGGGGGTTATCAACCGTAATAATCTTCAACCACAGAGTATAACATAAACTTGTCATCTGGTTACTGCACGGTGGAAAAGTTTTAAAAATAAAAAATAAAAATACACTGCTAGTATTGCCAGCTATTTTCATCCCTGGCCTTCCATAATCATACGGATTTAAAAGCGATACAAGTCTTGTCCCCCCTCAAAAATGTTACACAATAAAAACGTTCACTCATCCAGCATAAAAAAATAGTCCCCTATACTCAGCATCCAATAAACTGAAAAAAATATAAAAAGCTATGGCACTCAGACTGCGCGTGATGCACAAAAATAACGTTTTGTTTTCCTTTTCAATTAAAAGTGTTTTTATTCTCGGTAAAAGCAGTTGTAAAACATTTAAAAATATACAAATGTGGTAATCTGCTGTTATCTGTTATAAAACTGTGTATGAAAGAAGTAGCATGTCATTTATACCGCACAGAGAACCGCTGTAAAAAATAAAAAATAAAAAACACTACAAGGGATTGCTGTATTTCTTGTACAAAATGCCTCACAAAAACCTTAATAAAAAGTGATCAAAGCATCACATGCCCCCATAATGGTACAATAATATAAAATCCGAACTCATCTCGTAAAAAAACAAGCCCACAAGCAGCTCCATATGCAAAAAATTAATGAAAGCTATGGCCTGTCAGTATAGGACAACATAAAAAACGCTAAACGTTTTTTTAAAAGTCGCTTCTATTGCTGTTAAATGAAAATGATAACCATAAAAAAACTATATAAAATTTATATCATTGTAATTGGACCTGACCCCACATAGTAAAAGTTATCACGTCATTTATCCCGTATGGCGAAATACTGTAAATGAAGCCAAAAAAAACAATGGCGGAACTGGTTTTCCCCCCTCCTTTTCCATGGCCCATATGCTAAAAAAAAAATACGGAACACTTGTGGCGCCCAAAATGCACCAATACCACCATTAGAGAGATCCCTTGAGGGTGTTGGATCACACAAAAGTAGGAAAATTCTGGGGACGGGTTTCACTATGTTCTAGTACTTTGCGGGCATTGCAGATGCGCCATGGCCCCCAACCAATAGATGTGCGCCAAAAGGCCAATAGCGCTCCCCCTCCCCTTGTACCCCTGCCATGCGCCTAACAACCAGCAGTTTACACCTCATGTTGGGTATTGCCGAAACTTGTGAAGAAAATGCGTTTAAATCACCAATTTGGGGCTTTTATTTTCCAAGATCTCCTTGTAAAAAATTATAACAACATTTCTGCGATAAATTGAGCAGATTATTGGAAATAAAATATTTTTTTTTTATTTTCAGAGACGAACGCTAAAAAAAATTTGTGAAACGCCTGTTGGGGGTGATTTACTCAACTACACCTCGGTTATATTCCCATAAGGGTGTGTGTAGTTTCCAATATGGGGTCTTGTGTTGGGGTATTTATTAAGTTTTGGAACCTTAGGGTATACCTTTTATGTCCGCAAACCTGAAATGGCCCCTATATAAAATTTGTAATGGGAAAATGAGGGCACCAGAGTCCAGTAAAGGTGACTGCATCCTATCTCTGGGGCTTGTGGTTGAGCCAAATAAGTGCACTAGGGCCCACATATGGTGATATCTCTGGTGACACGGCAGAATCCTGGGGAATCAATATTTAATTTGCATTTCCCTGATCACATTTTACCCTATTTCTTGTCAATAATGTATAAAAATTTAAATCTGCAAAAAGATGAAAATTTTGAAATTTCACTTCCACTTTGCTTTAATTCCTGTGAAAAAACCACCTAATGGGCTTAATAAACTTTCTAAATTCGGTTTTGAATATTTAAGGGTTGTTTGTGTTTCGTAGAGTGAGGTCATTTATGGGGGTGTAGTCTAACTAAGGCAATCAAGTCACGTCTAGATGGACTGGGTCCATAACAATATGTAAATTGCAAATTTCTTGAATAAATTGAAATTTACTACTAAATTTATAATCACCCAATGTCGTTTAATTAAAAAAAAAAGACATTTAAAAAAATGATGCTCAAACTACAGCAGACATTTGGTAGATGCTAGTTAATAACCTAATTTTGTGTGGAAAACTATCTGTCTTACATGCAGAAATTTTTGAAGTTTGAAAAGTGTACATTTTTTCAATCATTTTTCACCATAATTTGATATTCTTTCACAAATAAACATTCATTTTTTGGACCAAATTTTCTTACTATCTTATAGCACAATGTGTCCACGAGAAATCAACTCTCTGGGAATCTCCATTGGTAGGTTAAAGTGTCAAAAAGTTATTCTCACTTAAAGTAGAACATGACAAATTTCAAAAAATAGGGCTCTGTCAGAGAGGCCAAATGAGCTCCGGCGTTGGTAAGGCGGTTATAAGATCTCCATTTCATTAGCTGTTTATTTTATCTTAAACACCTTGTCCCACAGTCAATGTGGTTTAGGGCCCTCTCTAAGCAGGGACTAAAATTAGTATCTCTGAAATTAAGTGTTTTTGTGACTCTTTGACAAAATGCTCTATTGAAAGTTTAAATGGAATAGATTATTATTTTGTGGTCACCTATCTCCTATGCCCCCCTTCCTGAAACTTTGTTCTCTGTTAAGCTGTTTGACAATATTAAGTAATACGAAGGGCCTTTCCTCTAGTCGGCTCCTACACCAGTGAGGGTAAAGGTAATTATCTTTAGTTATTGACCAAAAACCTGTTTCCTTTATGAGAGCTACAGGTTTTCAGACTTTACAATTTATGTCTGGGTAGTTAAAGTTGCCCATAATAACAACCTCATTATGGTTAGCTGCCTCATCTGTTTTTGTTTAAGGAGTACATCTTCCATGGATTCTGTTTTATTTGGGGGCTTATAGCAGACTCCTAGTAGAATTTTATTATTATTACCCCATGTATATCTACACTATTCGACTCCTACGTGCTCATTTCCTGGATCTATATCTTCCAACAGTGTTGCTGCAGAAAAAAGATTTTACATAAAACATACACCCTCTTGCCCTTTCTGGTTTTTTTACGGATTTTTCTAGAATAAAAACTGTTAACCCTGTAAGTTGATGCGCACCCAGTCGCAGCTCTCGTCAGCCATGTCTCAGTTATTTCCATATGTCATATTTTTCTACAGCAATATAGTTATTCCTAGTTCATGTATTTGCTTAGTTTGAGATTCCTAGGCATGGTCAGCATGCAATTTAGAGATTTTTTGGTTTTCAATCTTTTAACCCTGTCTTTATTAACTATTACTATCTCCTTCCCTCCAATCCTCCACCTGATTCATAACTAATTCCCAGCTGTTTATCATCACTATCTTGCACGCTATATGTGTAGTTGCCCTTCCATCTAGTCCCTAGTTTAAATATTCCTCCAGCTTCCTGGCAGTTTTGTCTCCCGATACAGCTGCACCCTCCCCATTTAGGTGCAGCCATGTCCCTAACATAGAGTCTGTATACAAGTACCAAAGTCAGCCCAGTTCATCCAAAAAACCCAAATCCCTCTTTCCAACAACCGTTTTCGGAAACCCACTAATACTACCGTGGTTCTGCGTATATTTCTTGAAAAAAACTACCTGGGAAGGCTCCTTGCCTTGAGCTTTGGCCAAAGTCACCTTGAGAAATGTTTTTTAAGGACACTCCCCCTACCTCTAATTTTGTCATTGGTGCCAATGTGGACCATAACAGCTGCATTCTCATCAACCCCACCCAGTAATCATTCAACCCCATCCGCGATATGTCAAACAACTAACTGTTCGACAATCCGGTCTTTCTGACAGACTGCCCTGTCTGTTCCCCTAATAATGGTGTCCCCATCTACAAGCACCTCTCTAGCCTTCCTTCCGCTCCTATTCCCCACCTTACTGGAGCAGACAGGGATAATGTCTTGCAGCAGCAGTATTTCTGGACGGACATCTCCATCATCTGCCAGTCTTGCAAATTTGTTGGTGTGTGCCAGATCAGGACTAGCCTCCCTGACACTTTCCCCTCTACCCTTCTTTCTGACTGTCACCCAGCAAGCTACTTCAGGTCCCTGCACCTCCATGCTACCATTCTTCACAGCAAGTGCTTGCTCAGTGAGAAGTTGGCAATGGATATCAGTGTTGCCACTTGCTGATTTAGCTCCAGGATCTGGGATACTAAATGAGCAGTGTGCACACATCTCGTACAGCAGAATGCACCCTCAAACAGTTGTTCAGAGACTGCATACTTTGCACAGGATGTGCACTGGATGGCATTGACAATCATGAACTCTATGGTGCGTTATGTACAAAAAGAGAGAGCTTACAATATAAAATGAAAATATTTCAGTACAATACTGTCCTTTCTTAAACTCCAACATCTAAAGTTTTACAAACAGGATCTTAAGTACCCACACTAAAAGAAGAACTGCAACTCACATGCATTGGCACTCGCTCTTTTACTTAGCTTTAAAACCTTTTTCTCCAAACGCTGTCTGCAGTGTGCAAACCCCTCTTTTAGGAAAACAAAAATGACTTACAAAGTATTAACTAATATATGGAGGTCAAATACAATCTGCTTGGGAAGTCCATGTAAGCAAAAAATATGCTTATGACAAACAAGGTAACTGAAACTTGGTTGCAAAGGGCAGACTAATTAATGGGAAAAATGTATCACAATAATCAATCTTTATTCATATGGTGTCAACATATTCCAATGGAACTTTACAATTTAGAGGGTATAAGTACTGAAAAATAACATTTCACTGTATAAAGTTGCTTACAGATCAGACACAAGGTGTGAGGACCCTGCTTGCAACAGCTTACAGTCTTTTAGTGCTTATGGGTGAGATAGACAGAAATGCTTAGTTTATATGATGATCCAGCCATGTTTCATAAATATGGGGTGGTTTACATAAAAAGTGTATGAACCTGCCACCCAGACAGTACATCTATATACAGATAAGTGTCTGTGAGTGCCCAAATGCAGGGAGTGACAGAAGTGTGTATGAAATTAGGTATATTGGTAGGCCTGCCTAATAAAATGTATTCTCAGGGCACGCTTAAAGCTTTGGGGGTTATAGGTATGCCTGATCATATGGGGTAGCATGTTTCAGAGAACTGGTGCAGCACATGTAAAATCTTGGAGAGCTTCGGATGACTGAGGCATGTCATCCAAGATCATCAGCAGAGTGCTGAGACGGGGTAGGGTGGTAGACAGAGATGAGGGAGGAGATGTAGATCTATAATAGTGCAGGACTGTGGAGAGCTTTATGGGCGAAAGTGATTGTTTATGTTGTATTCTGTACTGAATGGGTAACCAGTGCAGTGACTGACACAGGGTAGAGGCATCAGTATAGCAGCTGGAAAGAAAGATGAGACTGGTTGCTGCAGGATGGATTAAAAAGGGGAGAGTTTACAGAGATGGAGACCAATGAGCAATGAGTTACAGTAGTCAAGATGAGAAAGTATAAGGGCATCAATAAAAGTTTGAGTTGTTTCCACAGTAAGATGCAGGTGACAAGAGATGGCAAGGGATTGAATATAGGGATAAAGGACAGATGGGAATCTAGTATAACCCCAAGACAGTGGGCCTGCTGCCTAGGAGCTATGGTAGAACCACAAACTGAGATAGAAATAGCAGGGTTGGGTTGGTTAGTAGGTGGCAGAATGACAAGAAGTTCAATTTTAGTGGGGTTTAGTTTGAGATAGAGAGAAGACATGATGTCAGAAACAATGGACAGATGGTCACTGGTGTTTTGTAGCAGGGCGGAGGTGATATCACAGGAAGAGGTGCATAATTGAGGGAAAAGATGGTATTTAAAGGGCCCAAAACTGCGATTTTTTAAACCAGTAGTGGCTCTGTAGAGTGAAAAGAGGAGAAAATCTAGAGCTGATCCATGAGGAACCCCCAAAAAAAAAGGGAGGAGGAAAAATTAAAACCTGCAAATTAACATACAAATAAACAGTAGAAAGGCCCTCTAAAGGCCCCTAAGCATGCTGGAAGTTTGCATTACGGGTGTAATTTTTCTGCAGGAAAGGGATCCAGAAGAATCAACAATGAGAAGCAACTACCACCTATATAACTGTGCATTTACTCAGCAAATTAAGAATGCAGTCCATAGAAATATAAGAAAAAAGAAAGTCAGGATTTGTTTTGAGTTTGGGGTTTTTTGGTCCCCCACCTTGTTTTGGGAAAAAGGGAAGGGGAACAAGAAAAAACCAAAGTTTTTTCCATGGCTTTGCACAACGGCCCCCAAAAAGGGGGCCAAAAAAAATTTTCCCGGGTCCCGGGCAAGTTTGGTGAAATGCCCCCAAAGAGAGAAAATTTTCCCAACTAAAAAATTTGAGAAATCATAGTCTTCTCTGGAGCCACTTGTTTAAGGTCAACTGGGGTTTTTAAAAGATAATATACAACATTTCAGGACCCCTGGGTTTTTGGGGGTTCAAAAGTTTCAGAACAAAAAAACTGTGTTAAAACTCTTTTTTGCTTTTAAAAATGAAAGAAAAATTAAAACCCAATGGGGGTTTTTTTGCTTTTGGGGGCACTTTTTTTCAAAAAACCAAGGGCCCAAAGCCATTTCCAATAAAACTTGAGCGGCAAATGGCTATTTTTCAACAGTACTAACTATGTCTGTAGGGTCAATTTAACTTATGAGAGTATAAATACCTGATCCCTTAATTTAGACCAGAGAAAAAGAAATATTCAGACCCTATTGCAGATGTCTTTATACACACAGCCTGTTTCACTCCAAAACCTTTAAATCAATTTGAATTCCAAAATAGTCCAAAAAATAATCAGACGTCAGAACAGTTCCCCTAATAAATACAGCCATAAATACATTAAAACGCATCAGTCCCCAGACCACCTTCAGTGATTTACACCCTCCCCCAGAAAAAAATACCTACAATTTTTATCAGTTTCCCAAAGGCAACCTCAAAACCTCAAAAATTAATTCAGACTGGACTGGAGGCTCTGAATGTTCTGGACACCAGTGTTCAGAAGCAGAACTATCTGAGCTCCTATAACAAAGACCGGGCATTCTAGTTTTTTTCATAAAATGCGGGTTGCATGTCTAAAAAAAAGTCAGTTTTTTTTCTCAGAACTTTGGGATGTTTCATAAAATACATCTGTAAATACACTCACCCCCACTTATTGGGGTTACCCTTTTCAGTAAGGGTTTTTGGCCCCCCTTTTTTCCCTTCAAACTCCCTAATTCTTCGTGGCAAGATTCCACAAGTTTTTCAAACGACCCAAATTGGTACCGGGGGGCCCAAAGGTGCCAAAAAAATATCCCCAACCATACACCACCACCCCCAGCCTGAACGTTTGAAAAAGGGCGGAGGATCCATGTTTCATTTTTTTGGGCGCCAAAATTCTGACCCACCATCCGAATGTCCAGCAGAAATCGAGACCAAGACCAGGAAAACCGTTTTTTTCCACTTTACTGCCCCAATTTCGATGAGCTGGGAAAATTGGAGCCTCAGTTTCCTGTTCTAGCTGAAAGGGATGGACCCTTGGGGTTTCTTCTGCTGCTGTACCCCATCTGCCTCAAATTTCGCCTTTACTTTCGTTCAGAGATCTCTTCCCCCTACCTTTTTTGGTAACGGGGGCATTTGGTCACTTTTGCCTTTCTACAGCCGAACCGTCTGCCCATTCTCCTTTGACCTCGGGCATCAACAAGCATTTCCCCCACAGGACCCCCGCTCATGGATGTTTTTTTTTTTCGGACCCTTCTCTGTAAACCCAGAGATGGTTGTGCGGAAAAACCCAAGGGGAAACACATTTCTGAAATATCAACCACCCTTCTGGGACCAACAACCATGCCACTTCAAAGGGACTCAAAACACCCTTTTTTCCCCCTACTTATGCTCGGTTTTTAAAATGCAAGTTTTTTCTTACCATTTACAGCCAAAAGCACTGATTCCGCCAGTGATTGGCTATTAGAAATTAAATGTTAACGACATTGGACAGGGGTTTCCCAATAAAGTGGCCGGTGAGTGTAAACTACCAGTTGGTATAGATATTTGTACACACAGCAAGAAACATAAAAAGGGGCCTTAAAAGAAGTAGTGGATCCCCTACGTGCTTGCAGGGATCAGATCCACTGAACAAACTTCTGTGCACTGTGGCTAGTAGGTTTAAAGGAGGGAGTTTACATGGAGCCTGTACTTAATGGGCAATATGACTGGCTAATGTAATGGGATACTGTGGCTGGCATTGCAATAGTGCACAATGACTCGCAATGTGATAAAAACACAACAAAATCTAGCAGTTCCTGTGTTTACTTTGATTGGCTCTTAGCCTTTGTAGAGTGCTGATGATATTGTTTTGTTTGCATTGCTTTGCGTGCACCTACACTCATTTCTTTCAAATTGTTTTGGATGTGCTGATCAATTTTTATTTTTTAGGCAATGTGATGAGACATTCTGACTCTCTACATTGCTGTGTCTGCGCCATATCACTCGAATAAGTATATCCTAATAGGAAACGTACAGTACTTCTAGTATGTATAGGGTTTGTTTTGTCTTTTTATGCTAATTATTAGTACATCTACTGCATCTTACACCCTGAAAAACATTGACTTGATCAACACTTTAGCAAAATAGGCTGAACTGGATGGACGTATGTCTTTTTTCGGCCTAACAAACTACCGTATGTAACTGTGTAAAATCAGACACTTAAATGCAGACCATAATTTTAAAAAAATGCAGATCCCAGAGCAAACGTCTCCAAGTACTCAAAAGGTGTTTCCATACACTGGGTCTTGATGCTAGCCAATGTCTGAACATTGTATACGCTAACACATGCAAAATTACATGTGCGTTTTAACAATAATCAATTCAAACCATAGAAAGGACATTTATTATCATATTTATATTTAAACCAGTATCTTCAGCTTTTCTGCTTTCGGCAGTACATTATTGCACTATGGTATGTTCATACAAATAAACAAAAGAAAAAAGTAGACAATCTTATAAAGTATGTTCCAACACACAGTAAGTTTTTTTTACTAGCTGCAGTGAACATACCGAAGGGAGTGTAAAACCTTTTGGAAAGTTATATTAGCTTTCAAATAAAAAAAATCATACTTTACAGGATTATTTGACTTAGTCTCCAGTTTACTAAAGCAATAATGAATTAATAAGACCCTTGGAGACTCCATTTCAACCTTACCTGATTGAGAAGAATATTTCGTATAATATAATTTCTGTAGTGTACACATTAATGAGAGCACTGAGATCTACTGTACTATCTTGATGTTTATAGGAAAATGTAGGTACATTTTGTACGTTACCTAGTCTACAGTTTAAATATAAAACCAGAAAACAATTTTTCCCATTTAGGAGGAAATTGGATACAATTTCCTTAAAGATGTAAGAACTTTGTGCATACATTTTATAAAATGTTAGCATTGGATAACATATGCTGTTAAATACATAAGAAAATGCACATGCAGCTTTACTTAAAGGGAACCTCTCACCATGAAAATGGGGTTTAATCTACTGTTATGTTATAGTGTAGGAGGAGATAAGCAGAATGATATATGGTTTTGTGTAGAAAAGATTCAGTAGAACTTTCGACTTCCAAAACATGAAACTTAGAACAAGCTAAGTAGCTTCAAGTGAGCACTGTCCCATATACGTTAAAAGCAAGTATTTATTTGATCATTTTAAAAGATACATGGTCCAAAACCAGATATTTCAGGGGTAGTACATGTGCAGGTCCCACTGTGAACAAGGAACGTTTGTTCTGAAACATGTAAGCGGGACCTGCACATGTTCTACCCCTGAAATATCTGTTTTTGGACCATGTATCTTTTAAAATGATCAAATAAATACTTGCTTTTAACGTATATGGGACAGTGCACACTTGAAGCTACTTAGCTTGCTGTAAGTTTCATGTTTTAGATATTTTTCTCTGCAATATCAGCAGTAACAAATGAGCTGCCCAGGAGGAAACGTTACCTGTTTCTACCAAGAGGATATTCAAGTGGGCTCTGATCATTTCTACTATTGGGAGTGGTAAGCACTTTCTCTGTCTTGTCTGCAACCTTACATATGTGTTCCATAACTTTCTACTTATTGAGTGAAAGCTCTATTTATGCTGAGCAGTCCAATGGATAGCCTGTTACTAAGTGACTGACAAACTTCCCTGCATAGGCATACTCAGAGAGATAACTGTGAAACATTGCATAGGAGCGCCCACTGGAATCATAAGTCCAAAATTAGCAGAAAATTAAATGAATAAAATACAATGTGTGCTGAAGCTTTTTGCATAGATATGTATATCAATTTGCTCAGCTCGTCCAGCTCGACTGCTTGTTCACTGTGATAGGTTCCCTTTAAAGGGGTGTTCTGGGGCTTTCAAAAGCTCATTGGTTCGCTGAGCTATGATTAAAAATAGAAAAAAAGAAGCATACTCACCTCTGAGATGTTCCATCCAGTGGCCGGTGGGACAATTCATCTCTGCTGCATAGTGAACGTTCATCGTTCACGTGCTATGTGCAGCCAATCACAGGCCACAGTGGTCACGTGCACATAGCATATGAACGATGAACTTTCACTGTGCAGCGGGGACAAAATGGGCCGGCTACAGGGACGGAACGGGAGCGTCACGGAGGTGAGTATACTTCTTTTTAATCATACAAAGCTCGTTGGTCAGCTGGTAAGCCCTGAAACATCCCTTTAAGGCAAAAAACACATGCGTCCACTACATTTCACCTGTCTGAGACCTTATAGAAAACAAACCAAAGATTTATTGGACAACAGTCTCCTGGTTTGCCTCTCTATAGTTGAAAAACTTCCTTAGATCAATTATATATCATTCATTACCTTAAAAATACTATTTATCAATGCCATTTATCATTAGATAAACATATAGCCATATTTTAATGTTGTCATAGTACCATCATTTCTACCTTTTGAGTTGTTCATTCCATAGTCTGACTACTCTAATTAGAGAACCCTTCTTAAGCAAATGTCTGAATTGCTTCCACAAACAATGTCTCTCCTTCGTACAGTTCATGAAAAGGGTAAATTATGTGCCATTTCTTAGTATTGGCTTTACATTTACTTATACATTACACTTAATTTATAGTAAAATTGTATCTTTAGTTCGCTGTCTTCAGCCACACACAAGCTGTGCCATGTTATTTATGTTTAAATTGCTCTGAATAGCAGAGGCAATCATTAAGTTAATTAAAATGCAATACCACTATTTCTTTTAGCAAAACCTCATCGTGCCACAAGCATACTTTAATACCTGATGTAGAAGCACAATAAAAATATAAGTGATGCTATTTTAGAAACACAGAACAAAGCACTCATGTCAAAAGGTCATATTTCATACAAATAATAATACTAACAATAATCATTACATATTAATCATATGGTGATTACACAATATAAAATGGTTATTCTAGTGCTTACTGGAAAAAAAATCTCATCTGTACTAACAGACACAAATGTATCAGTCAAAACAAGTGCTTGGACTGTTTTTGGTTATTCAAAATGGGTTTACAAGATTTTTAAAATAACAGGTCTGCTTTTTACCTAAAAACAGGGCTACTCTTTCACTTGCCAATAGTACAGATTTTTCTGGATAAAATTCAGACTTCTATGGCTTACCTTTTTAATAATTATGCTCATAATTGAAAATAAAATAGCATAAAGTAAGTACATCTAAAGTGGTAATTTTCCATGTAAAAAGACTGGTTTTACAGTGGAAAATAACTTAAGTTTAAGTATTATACTGTATGTTGATGGGTATGTATAATGTGAAAAAATGCCCAATAAAACTCAACTTTTGAGCTGATTATTTATGTAAAATAAGGTATCATATTTACAAGGATCAAACAAGAAAAATGGTAAGGTGCACTTAAAGCTTTACATCTGTTTATCTGATATGCAAAACTGTTAGTTTCTAACTACCACCTAAAATGAGTGTTACCATTGTAACACAATCCAATCTTAGCCAGCTGGTATGGTTAGTTATAAGATACAGAACTGGTATCGTGTGAGCACAAAGCTGACACACAGCCTAAAACCACCCATTGCAGGTCACTTCTGGCAGGACAATATATAGTACACTGAAACACAGTTTACCAGCTTCAGGGATTATTTACCATACTAAGTCATCATGTCTGCTAGCAAAGCAGGTATAAGAACAGCGGAAAGAGGGCTGTGAAGACTGAAAAGCACAAGAAAGCAGCTGCTAGTAATATTTTTGCCTATATTTAGACTGTCATGTCTTCTTGTAATCAACATCCACGTAAATGTTTAACTGCAGGAGATAATGCCCCTCTGCTGTTCAAACTATCTCGTGTTAATGAACAGGAGAATACAGGCACACAGTTACAGCTTGTATAACACACTTAGGTTCATACATTTTAAATGGGATCTATTTTTACTTACCTGATCTGTTTTATTTCTTGGCAGCTCTGATGCTAGAGAAGAGAACATTGCCCTTGGAGTCATAAAACACAGACTTCTGGCCTTTTACAGCCTTAATATTGCAATCTTTAGTCCTATTTTTTCAGTACAGCTCACAAATAAAATCCTCCCCTGCTCCAATTAGGATGTCAAGCTAATACTCTGGTTTGAAGAATCCATATATATATATATATATATATAATATATATATATATATATATATATATATATATATTATTATATATATTATATATATATATATTATATATACATACAGTCATATGAAAAGTTTGGGAACCCCTATTAATCTTAATCATTTTTAGTTCTAAATATTTGGGTGTTTGCAACAGCCATTTCAATTTGATACATCTAATAACTGATGGACACAGTAATATTTCCGGATTGAAATGAGGTTTATTGTACTACCACAAAATGTGCAATGTGCATTAAACCAAATTTTGACTGGTGCAAAAATTTGGTTACCCTTATCATTTTATTGATTTGAATACTCCTAACTACTTTTTACTGACTTTCTGAAGCACAACATTGGTTTTGTAACCTCACGGAGCTTTGAACTTCATAGCCAGGTGTATCCAATGATGAGAAAAGGTATTTAAGGTGGCCAATTGCACAGGAGACGTAGGCACTGAGGAAGCCACAGAAAACGAATGCTGGATAGAGAGAAGTTGGGAACGAGGATAGGCGAGTAGCCGGACGCAGGGACGGAGCTGTGAGTGCGCCCACGGCCTGACATGTGGGTCACGCCGCCGCTCGCACCTGTGACATATATACATCAGTATATGGAATGCTCTCTTAAACTTTATTCCTTCCAGTTCCTCTCCCTTGTGTGACAACCTCTGGTACATGGAAAAATAGTCACTTTACTTGCATTGTTTGAGAGGTGGCCTATGAATGCCACCATAAGGAGATGTGTATTGGGACTAATAGTGAATGGAAGGGCACGTTGTGGGCTTCACAATATGGGGGGCACAATGGCTGGCACTCTAATACATACCTCAGCTTCTTCAGACCCTTGTTCTGAAGAAGGAATAATGTTATTGTCTTATGATTTTAAAAGTCAGTTTGGAGTTTTGTAGCCCCCATAAAAGTACTTGTCATGTGACTTCATGCTTTTATATGGTGACATTTACTCGTCTTACAATTCAAATAAGGAGAACATATACCATATATCAATATCCCTCAGAACTTTAAAAGCTATAAATATTTTCTTTATTACTAGCCATACTTTAAAATAGGTGCCCCTGGGACATTATATATATATATATATATATATATATATATATATATATATATATATATATCTCCCTCAAGTCACAATGGCCACAGGACGCTGCTAATTGGTGATCTAGTAGTATCTCTCTACAGTACAGTGCAGTATTACATGCCCTATCATAATCTTTACATGTGCCAAAGGTTCCTTTGAGCACCAGGTAAGGGCGCACCCATTTTCTTTTCTCTGGTACACTATGTATAAAGTACATGACCCAAAGCAGTGATTTTCAACCAGTGTGCCGCGGCACACTAGTGTGCCGCGACACAGGGACGGGTGTGGCCGCGGGGAAAGTTCCCCAAACTATGGTGCGCCCTGTGTTTTGTTCAGGGCCGTTCCTAGGGGCAGGCAGGGCGTGCGGTCGCCCGGGGCGCCGAGGCTCCGCTCACCCGCGGGGGGCACCGCGGCCGCCCTGCCCGCCCGGAGGAGCGCCCCTGACTCTGACTGTTTTATAACAGCCGCGCAGAGCCAGCAGCTGCAGGGAGGAGGCGGGACGGATCGTTCCTGTCCTGACTCCTCCCCTGTATCAGCGTCACAGGGGGCGCACAGCTCTCACCACGCCCCTGTGACGCTGGGTCTCCTCGGCTGGCAGCTCTGCCGCCGTTGAGACCCCTGGGAGCTGCGTGCAGCGTAACAGCGTGTACGTCACGCTCTTCACGCTCTGCCTCCCATGCTGAGCAGCTCCGGACCGGGACGCGCGGACCCAGGTGAGTAAATCTTTTGTTATTTTATAATTACTTACAGGGGGCATCACTGGCTACAAGAGGGGCACACTGGCTACTATGGGCATATGTAAAGGGGGCATCCTGGCTACAAGGTGGGGCACCTGGCTACAAAGGCCCCGCTACAAGGGGGGCACAGCTACAAGGGGACACACGTACAAGGGGGACCACTGGCTACAAGGGGGGCACACTGGTTACAATGGGGCATCCTGGCTACAAGGGGGGCACACTGGCTACAAGGGGGCACACTGGCTACAATGGGGGCATCACTGGCTACAATGGGGGCATCACTGGCTACAATGGGGGCACACTGGCTACAAGGGGGGCACACTGGCTAAAAGGGGGGCATCAGGGCTACAAGGGGGGCATCACGGGCTACCGGGGGCACACGGGCTACCGGGGGGCACACGGGGTACTATGGGGCACATTGGCTACAGGGGGGGGGCCCTCTCGGGTAAAATCGATATTTTTAAATATATGTTTAATTGACGTTTTTTTTACCATTTTTTTTTTTTTTTAAAGTGAAAAAAAAAGTGTGCCCGGTCAAAAAAGGTTTAAAATCACTGCCCCAAGAATCTTAAATTTCTCAAAATAGAAAGTGATTTCCAGTTTCCAGCAGTTCTTTCTAACTCTAATATGTCAGGACTTGCTTTATCTGTATTAGTTATCTGCTTCATTTTCTCAAATTTTCATTTGAAAAAATGAAATGGGAGCTCTGATTAGTTAGTAGGGACAAAAAAAAGAAAGTATTATACCTAGACAGTTTTCATACATGTCCCCCTTCATGCCCCTCTGTACATCTTCGCTTCATGTCTTCAAAAAAGGGGGCATGCAATAACTTTTGAACTGTATAGATGTACCAGCAGGCTTGCATTCCATTCCTTCCCCAATGCGCTACCCCCAAATTCTATCAAGCAAAGGTCTTTTAGTATATCAAGAAACCAAAATACAAAAGCTATGATAGGTAGACAGTGACAGGGGGAGGGGGGACGGAAGTTTTTTCCCCAAAAGCTGTCCTCTGCGGCGTTTGGACAGGGTTGGACCAGTGCGTGTCACCGAGGGCCTGGGCCGTGAAGGGAAGCCGACATTTGTTGTGTCAAAAGATACTGACCCATTTTAGAAACGGTTCCCAGTCCGCTTTTTCCGGGTCGGCTTTTCTGGAGTGGTCAAGAGCCGGGTGTGGCCACTCCCCGCACCATAGGTGGTGAAAGGGCCCAAAAAACCGATCCGGGCCGGTCGGGGTGCTGGTGGTTTGCTGGAGCCATATTGTAAGTGCTCGTGCTATGTATTTGCAGTTTTGCCCGGGGTCCTGAGTGGTCCTGGTATGATAGGATATATTCATGTATAGTTAGCGCCCAGCCGGGCGGGTTTTTGTTTTTTTTTTATCCTGGATTTAAAGGCCGGTTTTTTTTACGTTTATCATATAAAAAAACCCCAGGCACAGCCGGATTTGAATTTTACGCAGTGTGCACTGTCCTGTCTGTGGAACCCCCCTGCTACCTGCTCGGACGCTGACCCCTCACATGGTGGGGAGGGGGCAGACAGACTTAAGAGACACAACAACTTTTTCTGCAGAATTGAAAAACCTGTTGCCAAAGGGGCGAAAACCGGGGGGGAAAAAAGTGCCTGGGTCTGCTAGAACCTTATGTCCTGGAAAAAGGGCAGGCGCACACCCGAGCCCCCCAAAGATGGATGAGTTCTGAAGCGCGATAAAAGCGAACGTACCCTCCATTGATGACCGCAAACCAGCAAAAGGTGCACGAAAGGCCATGCGTGCTCAGAAAACCAACGCCTCTGATAGAGGCAACCGTCTCGCCCACAGGAGCAAGCACATCAACAAGCAGCCCCAAGGGAAAAAGTCCTGGCGATGGCGCAAAGTAAAAAAGGGGCGCCAAGCTCGCTTCCCGCCCGGGTGCCGGGGAACAGGAAATCTATGAAAAAGATCCCCTTACTGATGATTTCGAGGCCTATCTTAGGGGTTTTCGGAGGGGGGCCCGAGCGGGAAAGTTCCCAGGGCCCCCAGGGGCTGAAGTTGTGGCGCCTTTTCAACCGGGAACCCCAGAAGGCGTATTTTGACCTCGGCGAGCAGGAGGCCCGGGACTATGTTAAATTAAAGGTGAGATCCTAGTTCGCCTGGGTAAAACCCAACGTGGGGCCCGGGGGTACATAACTGGCCTTCCTGACCACTTGCCGGCCCCTCACAGATGTACACCTGGTTCACCTGGTGAAAAAAGTGGTTGCAGCCGGGGGACTACCCCGCAGATAGTGGAAAAAAGGGGTTTGGGGACAAGTTCATCCCCCCGCCCCCAGAATCCAGCGCTGGGTTGGGAAAGGGGCCCCCAAAGACGGGGAAAACTTTAACCTCGTTGAGAGGTATAAAGCCACAAGGACTTACCCCGGGGCCCCGGGCTCCTGGACGCCCCAACCCCGGGAAAACCCCCGAATGACCGGGGGAGGTTGGGTAAACTGCCCCCTTTTCAAAAGGGGGGGGGGAAAAATGTCCCAAAGGGAGGTGGCCCGAGGGGGAACGGGTTAGGAGGAAAAATTCCCTGGGGCCCCCCGGCCCTCAAGGGCCGAGGCCAAGCAAACACAGCCATTTTATGTGGCGGTGTCGTGGGCCTGGACATTTTGCTGTAACTTCCGCTGTCAGTAAGCCAATGGAAATGCACTCGGCTAGGGGGAAGCCCCTGTTCGCAAGGCCAGTTTGCTCGCAGAGATGCCTTTAGAGACTGACTTCAAATTTCAATAAAAGTCAATGACTATCCTGTAGAAGCTTTTTGGGACTCGGGGAGCTTGGTTACTCTGGTCATGCAGCCTAGTGACCCTACATCAGCACCGGGGGGTTTTAAGGGTCCTGTCATCCGGGAACCCCAAAGGGAGTCCCCCACACCCTTGAAAAACCTAGAGACTTCTTGTGGACTCTCCTCCCATAAGTGGGGGTGGTGAGGTCTCTTATCATACAGTGATTTTGGGGGAGAGTTTTTCCCCCTTTTTTGGACTTGGGGGCATAAAAAAGGGTCTCATGCAAGGGAAAAATTTGAATGATGGTAATGCATGCCCTTTGGTTTGGTCCAACCGTTTAAACCCTGACACCACAGCTCAGCCAGTAGGGGTTACCCTAGAAAGGGGTGAAAATTTTTTCCCCTAGCATTTTGGCAGGGAGGCTAAAAGGAAACAGGAAGGGGGTGGCTGCTACCCCTGACCTGGAGGTCTCACTGAAAAATTTTGGGCATTTCATTAAAGACCCCACATAGAAAAAGCTAGGGGAATGCAAGGAAAAATGGGGAACCCAAACCGGGGGGCTAATACGGTTTTCCTCCAGGGCATTCATCGGGATCTATTGTTCAGGTGGACAAAGTCCATGGGGAGGGGTAGAACAACTGGAAAGTGCCAATTTTTTTTTCCGGGGATGGTCTTGGACCTTCCCCAAAGCATGTATAGGGGTCAGGGGGAGCGAAAAGACCAAGGAGGGGCCTTCAAAGGGGTTTTTTCTGGCCAGGGGGGCATGGGGAAGTGAAGCGGTACTGTTTCAGCCTGAGTGCCACTAAAAAGCTCCCATGCCCCACATCGGAGTCCCCTTGGTGCCGTTGCCCATCATAGGGTCCCATTTGAGAGAATTTAATGGACCCGTCGGCCCATAGTAAAGTCCCGGGTCGGGCCCCATATAAATTGGGGGTGGGGATACGCCACACCACCCAGAGGCCATACCCCGGGGGGAATACCTCCTCAAACATTCCCGGGGAATTGTTCCTTGTTTTCCCTACCGGCATTCCAAAGGGGGGGATCCCTTTCTGATCAAGGACCCCCTTATGTCAAAGTTTTACAAGGGATTATAAATTACTTAAATTAAACATTTTCGCACGCAGTGTCCACCCTCAAAATGACGGCCTTGTGGAAGGGTTTAATAAGCGCTGAAGAGATGTTTAAAGAAGTGGTCATAAGGATGGTAGGGACTGGACTGTCTCTTGCCTTATTAATGTTCTCAATCCCTGAAGTTCCTCAGTCAAACCAGGGTTTTTTTCCCCTTTGACTAGTCTATGGGCGGCGCCCCCGGGGTCTACTGGACTAGCCAAAGAAACCTGGGAGCAAGAGTTACACCCACCGGAGCTAAAAGAACACATCTCCCCCAAATCAAAATAGGATTTCGGCAGTTTGCCCATATCAAAACACCTCGCAGGGTCAGGAAGTCAAAGCCGATGTAATTAGGGGGGGGCCAAAGTACGGAGCTTCAACCCGGGGATCGGGTGTTAGTGTTTGGTTCCTACGTAGAAAGTAATTCCCGGCCAAATGGCAAGGACCTTAGAAATCCCTTGAAAAAGTAGGGATGTTAATTATAAAGATCCAGCCCGGTAGGCGCAAACCGGAACAGAATACCATGTGAAAATTTAATTAAACCCTGGGAAAAACAGGGAGACAATGACTGCTGTACCACCCCCATAAAGGGGGGTCCCAGAGGATGTGATCAGAGTCCCCGTCAAAGTCACAGAACAAAGACCCTGGGGTTCATACAAAGGAACTGATGGTTTCGAACTGCCAGGAAAAAGTTAAAAAATAATTTTCCCCCGGGGGGAAAGGTTAAATTGAAAATTATCGAGTACCGGAAGCTGTAGGGGAGAATATTTGAAGAGGTTTAAAAAAATTTGGACCTTGGCGTGATGAGGAGTCCAGAACGAGTGGTCGAGTCCAATCGTTTTCTCTCCCAAAAAACCGATGGGTCATTTTCGCTTCTGTAATGATTTTTTAAGCTGAATGAGGTATCCAAGTTTTACCATACCCAATGCCGAGGGGGATGAACTAATTGAGAACTGGTCATCCAGATTTCTCCACGCTCGACCTTACTAAGGGTTTTCGGGAGGTTCCCCACACTAGGGGCCAAGGAAAAGACTGCTTTCGCAAAACCAACGGGGTTTTCAATATGTCTGCCTAAAAGTTTGGTTTGATGGGGGTCCGCCCCTTCCAAAGGTTTTATGGATGTCGTCCCAAGCCCCTCTGGTATGCTTCACATACTTAGACGACATAATAATATTTAGTGAGGGCTGGGAACCTCACCTAAAGTACAGGCGGTACTTAACTCCCTTTGAGAAGCGGGTTAACGCTAAACCCAAAAAGTGCGCCTTTGGGGCTAGAAGAAGCCCGATACCTGGGAACATAATGGTAGGGGGGATTTAAAAACCCCAGGGAAAATAAGGGAAGGCAAAAAAAGGGGGTGGCCCCAAAACCCCCAACCCAAAAGGGGAGTTAGGGCCTTTCTGGGTATTTGGGTTATTATCGCAGATTACCCAAATTTTGCGAGTATAGCAGCCCCACTAACAGACCTGACAAAAAAAAGTTTTAAGTCCTCATGGGGCTTGGAAACCCGGGGGCAGAAGGGCATTCAGGTGTTTAAAGTGGCTCTGTGTAAAAAGCCAGCCTGTTTTCCCCGAACTTTAAGAAAAATTTGCGTACAACAGGCATCTATGTGGGATGGGTGCAGTCTTTCCCAGGGGGTAGCGGTGAAAGCACCCAGTCACGTATTTAAGCAGGAAAATCAACCCCAAGAGGGAAATATATATTTTGGGAAAGGGAGTGTTTGGCCCCTCAAATGGGCCCCCGGGTTTTCCCTCAAATTATTTGTTGGGCGCCACTTTCGGCTAACACAGACCAGCTCCCTTAACTTGGATGTCCCGCTAAAAGTGAAATGCAAGAGTCACCCGATGGGTTCCTACACGCAAAATTTTGTTTCTTGTGGACACAGGGCAGGGGAAAATACAGGGGAATGCTGTGCACTGTCTAGGACGCATTGTTTTTTGGGGGCTAATATGTTTTGACCCCCCCAGGGGCGAAAAGAGGGGGGGGGTATGTGAGACAGTGACGGGGTGGGTGGACGGGAAAATATTTTTCCCCCCAAAATGGTCCTATGCGGCCTTAGGAAAGGGTTTTTGGGCCCGTGGTGTCACCCAGTGGCCTGGGCCGGGGAAGGGAAGCCGACATTTGTGTGTGTCGTAGATACGAATGTATAAAAGGTTCAGTCCGTTTTCCGGGTCGGCTTTCTGGGGTGGTCAAAGAGCGGGTGGGTGGGCCATCCCACGCACCAGGGGGGCTGGTGCAAGGCCTATAAGCCTGAGTCTGCAGGCCGGGGGGGGCGCGGTGGTTTGGAGCCCAATTGTAAGTGCCGTGCTATGGTATTTGGCTTTTCCCAGGGGCCTGAGTGTGTCCCTGGGGTTTTAGATGGATTATAAACTGTATAGTTAGCGCCCCGCCGGGCAGGTTTTTTTTTTTATGTTTTATCCCGGATTAAGGCCCCGGGTTTTTTTTTCGTTTATCATATAAATAAACCCAGGCACACCTGGACTTGAACTTTTCGCAGGTGTACTGTCCTGTTGTGGAAACCCCGCCCGCTACCTGCTTGGCGCGATCCCCACAGTAGTACAATTTAGCTGAGTAGTTAGCATTCGACTTTCAAAAACCTGCAGATTATATTTTAGAAAACTTTACTTTAATAACCAGCCTTTGACACCCAAAAAATCATTTTTAAATTAAAACACGCCTTACAAACATGCAAGGGCAGATTGTGGTAGGGAGGGGTTTTGACTATTACTAAGGAGTAAATGACAGAAGTAGAAAACAGGGCATGGGGTTTTGAACACTCGCCAGCAGTATGATTACTAGGCAGGGAAAAACGACATAGCTGCCGAGAGGAAGGAGATTCGGGGAAAATGTGAGGCCAGGGCTGAGGGGCCTCATCACTGGGCAATCCTAGAGATCCTGTACACTATGGATCACTAAGGTAGCAGCTAAAACAGAAATGGTACAGAACTTTTAATAATGATGAAAATGTTTATTATTGAATTTTCAAGGTACTTCAGATAACTGCAGGCTTTTAAAGAGCAGTTTTATAGACCTCTTCACCTCTGAAATGAGTAGAAGTAGAGATGCTTACATAGCATTTGTCTTCCACATGCAAAATGTAAACACAATTCCAAACGTATTTTCCATCTGGAACGGTTAGGCCATGTTCACACGGCTTATTCCCGACGGATTTGTGAGCCGTATTGAGCTCACAAATCCGCCGTGAATAAGGGGCGGGACGGGGGCGGGGCCGGAGCGCGGCGGGGGCGCCGTAAATAATGTGCATGTCACTTTCTCCCCCCGCGGCGGATTCGCCGAGCGGGGAGGAGCGACGGAATCCACTGTTCTCTATGAGAGCAGTGGATTACCGTAATGACAGGGACGGATTGGCGCCGTACTGAAGCGCAAATCCGGCGCGGAGTACGGCGCCAATCCGTGCCCAAATAAGCCATGAGAACGAGGCCTTAGGGTGCGTCCAAACGGCAGCAAGCAAATACCGGACGGATACTGATTAAAGAATCCGGACGGTATTTTGACATATTGCATGTGGTTTTGGGTGTTGGTTCTGCCCGCGGTTTTTGGATTCCCCGTTCCCCTCAACCACTGACATGTACATCTTCTGCCCGAAAACTGGGCGGAAAATGAACGTGTTGTAAGTTTTTTGGAATGCGGTGTAAGAAACGTCTGACAGAAAATCCGTTCAGTGGGGACTGCTGAACAGATTTTCTATTAAAGTTGACAGTTGCCTTGGGGACAAGTCCTAACAGAAAAGCATTATAGGCCATTATGTGAGGATGCAACATTTTTGCTCTCACTAGTGCCTTTTTCAATCAAATAATGTTAGGTGAACATAGTATATGTAATCAATCACATGAATATTAAATGTTAGTGATAATAAAATTATATGTGCAATCAGAATAGTAACATGTGACAATAAAACAAAAGTACATATTGTAAATATTCAGCAAAATACATAAATATGTGTAGATAAAAAAGAATATTGTAAAATACTGTTAGTTAGGCCTATTTTAAGGTGAGAATGAAAGCTACTTATCTCTATCAAAAATGTAAATCTATAGCAGAGGAAACGCAAAAGTAGTATCACTGATTACTGAACTGCGCATGCTGATCATGACAGACAACAGCTGTGTGGAAGAGGCTGCATCAACAAACACAAAGCTCTGATAAGGCTTTGTGTGGTGCTTAATTTGGATAAATGTAAAGTTCTGCATCTGGGTACTAATAATCTGCAGGCCTCATATGTCCTTGGGGGTGAAAAAATTGGAGATTCGTTCACAGAGGAGGATCTGGTTATACTTGTATAGCATAGATTACAGAACAGCATGCAGTGTCAATCAGCTCCCTCTAAGGCCAGCAAGATATTGGCGTGTATTAAAAGGCATGGACTCGCTGGACAAGGATGTAATATTACCACTATATAAAGCATTGGTGAGGCCTCACTTGGAACATGCTGTTCAGGTTTGGGCTCCAGTTTATAGAAAGGATGTAATGGAGCTAGAGAAAGTGCAAAGATGAGCAACCAAACTTATAAGGAGAATGGAGCATCTTAGTTATGAGAAAAGGTAAAATAATTTAACTTATTTAGTCTTGAGAAAAGACGGCTTCGGGGGGACATGATTAATTTATAAAAGTATATAAATGGCCCCTACAAAAAGTATGGGGAAAAATTATTTAATGTAAAACCCCCTCAAAAGACAAGAGAATATTCCCTTTGTCTAGGAAAAAAAAAGGATTCAATCTCCAGAGAAGAAAAGCCTTCTTTACCATGAGAACTATGAAACTATGGAATAGTCTGCCTGAGGAGTTGGTCACAGCAATAACAGTTGAGGGTTTCAAGAGAGGCTTATATAATTTCCTAAAATGAAAAAATATTAGATACTTATGTAGTAATATAAAATTCTAGATAAAGTCCGATAGCAATTTTGGGAGCAGAAATTAAATATTCATTTAGGACAGATTGGTTCTTGCCTTATGGTTCTTGCCTTTTTTTAATAACTGTATGTTTATTAAAAGATTTTGCCATGCAAATACAGAAAACATTCTTATCTACCACATTTTTTTCATATTGATAATAGACATAAACAAATGCTAAACAGTATCATCAACTTGCCTTATGGTTTCTAAGTCTTCATCAGTAGGGGACACTTAGCTTAAAAATGCCTTATCCCCCTCCCTTCATCCACATCTTTCCCCACCCTTGGTTGAACTTTTGTGTTTGTTTTTTTCAACCGTAGTATGTAACTATGTAAAAATGTAGCAGTACAATAGTGTACTGCTTTGTATCATATAGATAGTTGCGTCAAGTCCCCTATGGAAAAAGGTAAAAACACAAATAACATAAAACAAGTACACCGCCCTTTCCCCATTTCAAGTACCAATTGCACCCCAAAAAATAAAAAAGCACACGTTTGGTATTAGCGCATGTTTAACGACCTGACTTACAAATCTGTCATGCAACTTCATCTCTATAAGATGAACACTATAAAAATAAAAAATTAAAAAATCTTCCTGCACATAAAATGGAATAAAAAGCAATTAAAAAGCAACATAAACCCATAAGTTTTACCAATGACAACGTGAGTTCATCCCACAAAAAAATCCTTGCACAGCTCCATATACAGAAAAATAAAAAAAGTTATGACACTCGAAAGATAGTGATGCACAAATATCAAATATTATTTTACATAATTTTATTTTTTTTTAAAGTGCAACAACATAAAAAACTATGGGCGACATGTATGAACGGGGTTGCGCCAGAATTCTGGCCTCAAAAAGCTGTAGTAGACCAGTTCTATAGATGTATGAACAGGCATACTTCAAACTTTTGGGCCGTTTTGGGGCGTTCTGGGGGCGTGTCGCACCACATCAGTATAAGTAGACACATTTATGATTCTTTGACGCCAAAAATTTGGCGCAGAACAGTTAGAACAACCAGACCAGGTTAAAGGTGGTCTGCCGAGTTGTCCTATTGGCACTAGACTGCGCCTGTATATATGAACTGCAGAAGAACAGGTTCATACATTCTGGCGCAGTCTATACTAACTTAAAGTGATTTAGAACTGGTCTATCAGTGCCAGAATTCATACATGTCTCCCTATATATATTGGGTATCACTGTCATTGTATCTACCCACAGAGTAAATCTAACATGTCACAAATATTGCACGATGAGCGCTGTAAAACAAATACAAAAACACTACCAGAATTGCTGTATTTTCTTCACCCTGATTCCCAAAAAAAGGATCAAAATGAAATCAAAAAGTCATGTCGCATCAACATTTGATACCAATAAAATCGTCAACTCAACCTGCAAAAAAACAAGCTCCAACACAGCGTTGTACACAGAAAAGTAAAAAAGTTATGTCTCTCAGACTATGGCGATGAATAAACATGTTTTCTTTTTTAAATAAATGTATTGTTGCTGTGTAAAAACAGTAAAACATAAAAATAATATACAAATTTGGTATCACTGTAATCATATCGACCTGCTGAGCAAAATTAACATGTCATTTATACTGCACAGTGACCGCTGTAGAAAATATAAAAACACTACCAAAATTGCTGATTTTTGTTCATCTCGCCTCCCAAAAATCTTAATAAAAACTAATCAAATGGTGTCATATGACTCCATAATGGTACCAATGAAAACGTCTACGCATCCTGCAAAAAGCAATATGAAGAAATAAAAACGCATTGCTATAGTGTTCATGTACTGTAGTTAAACATACAAAACTATAAAAAATTAATTTGCTGTAATTGTATCGGCCAGCATAGTGAAGATATGTAATTTATAATGCACGGCGAACGCTGTAACAATGAAACCCGAAAAACAATGATGACACCGCTTTTTTTCCCCCATTTTCACGGCTCAGTGCTAAAAACACTGTGGAACACCTGTGGGCCTGCGTTGCACAATACATTCCTAGATGAGTTCCCAGAGGGGTGTTGAATCCAAAGTACAACCCGCTTCCTGGCGTGGTCTGCATCGACACTATCCATCACTCGTGATAGATCATCCATACCCGGCTTCCACCGTTACAACAACCTAACGTTAAAAAAATCTGTGACACATCTGTGGGGTCAATATACGCACTATACCCCTGGATATATTCCTTAAGGGATGTAGTTTCCCAAATGAGGTCTTTTAGGGGTGTTTATTAAAGGGCTTTTACCACAAAGTAAAATTGATTCATCATTACTAAAAATATATGGGATATCTGTAAAAACTGTAAAATTAGGGGAATCAAAGTTGAATTGTATTTCCCTGTTATCATCTACTGTGTTCCAGAAAATAATGGATTTTAAAATCCGCAAAACAAAAAATTCTAAATTTCACCTCGACTTGACTTTAATTCCTGTGAAACAACTATAGAGTTAAACTTTCTAAATTCTGTTTTGAATACTTTAAGGGGTGTAGTTTCTTAGATGAAGTCAATAATGGGGCTGTCTAACATACAGGACCTGCAAAGCTACATCAGAACTGGACTGATTCTTAAAAAAATTAGTTGCAAATTTTCATGAACAAGTGAAAAATTACTACTAAATTTCTAATCCCTCAAATGTCTTAAAAAAATAAAAATACATATAAAAATTATACCAACATAAAGAAGACATATTGTAGATGCTAGTTATAAACTATTTTGTATGATATAACTATCTGTCTTGCACACAAAAGTTTTGAACTTTAAAAACGACAAATTTTTACAAATTTGGAAGACATTTTAACATTTTTCGCAAACAAAGGATAAAACTTTAGTACTACCGTTAAGCACAATGTGAAAACAGTGTTTGATTCACGATAGGTAAAAATATAAAAAAAATTACTTCCCACGTAAAGTGACACATATCAGATTTTGTTAAAATGGGGCTCCGTCAAGAAGGTCAAAACTAGCTTAAGGGGTAAAGTGAGTTGACCAATTTACATATACATATAAAAAAAAAATAGCCAATGGGATAAAAAATAACAAAAACTGATCTCACCTCTTTAATCCACCACTGTCTAAGTATAGGACCTCCCAACAGTCACTCTGTTCTTGGTAACAAGCGGTTGGCACTTGACTACTGTAGCCCATTAGCCTTATCAATTATATGCCATACTACTAGCTTCACTTTTTGGTACCGAAAACCAAGATTCCAATGATATGGCAGGTAGCCACTGCAGCCCCTGACTGATTAAATATTCACATGACAGCCGCTAGGAAACAAGACCAGAACAACCATCTGAGCTTTTATGCTGGGTTAGTAGTAGACTAAAGAGGTGAGTACAGTTTTTTCTGTTATTGGGATAAGTTAAACAACCTTTTAACACCAAAATCTGTTAACTTGTATAATCTAGCATCCAAAGCACAATCTGTAACAAGGCCTTCACTTGCCACCTGCTATTAAGAATTGGTAGTAGAGCCAGGGTTTCCTCAGGCACCAGAGCCTGGGTATGACTGAGACCTCAGCACCCCCTATAACTACACCCTTGACAACTTTTATTTAATGCTTATGTCCTCACTGTGATTCTATAAAATCTATAAAAAAAATCTACCTACCATAAGCAATTTGCAATTAAAAAAACACTTCCATTAACTAAACTAGAGTTAAGAATAGGAGACAAACATGCATGTAAATCAGTTTGCCACACATACTACTTAATAAACATGATGTGATTAAATCCAATAATCCAAACGCAAAGCAAAGTGAAACTTTACAAAATCAGGAGCAGACGATTACCAATTAAATAACACATTTTTAATAATCCACTTTATTAGATAAAATGGCACCAACCAGGTTGCGATTAAGTTTAACTAAAAAGAATTTAGCCTGGTCTGGTTTGGAAAGAAAAGATACTAGGTTAAAAAATAATAATTACTGGCTCCAAATAGCTACACACAAAGCAAGACAAAGAAATTCTTCAGAACAGTCGTACAATAGATGATTGTTACAATTTTGTATGTTCATATTTCAACATCAGTCATCTGTATAAAAATATAATCTATGTCTGTATATAAATACAGTACTTGAAAGTAAAGTTGTAAAATAGTGTTAAATTGTGAACACACACTTTATAAGGGGTTGTCACATAATACTTCAAAAATATAGTTTTCTGCCCTTTTTTTCCTGTTTCCTTAAGCTATGTGGCTATCAGTCATACACTACTCACAAAAAGTTAGGGATATTTGGCTTTTGGTTGAAATTTTACGCTGAACATAACATTTTTTAGATAAACTGAGGCCAACGTCAGAATGTACATGTCCAATGTTTCAGTACTTTTTACACAATTTATTGATCTCTAACAAGGAGCTTAATGGCAAAATTCACAACAGGTGTTTGATCTCTGAATCGCCCAATAAATTTAGGGGATCAATTTGAATTGGGATTTAAACCATCCTCATCATCATGCCTTTCACATTTTGACATCATGAGACCAAGATAACACTTTACAATTGATCAACAGTTCCTCGCTATTGTGAGGCTTCAAGCAAGATGCTCTCAGACAGATGTGGTCACTGAGCTTACACAGTCAGAGTGTCATCAGCAGGTTACAACAGAGATACAGAGAGACTGGAAGAGTCACAGAAATTCAAAGAAGTGAACGTCCTTTGACTTCACCACACACTGTTGACGGCTTCATTGTAAACAATGCCCTGCTGAACCGGATGATGAATGCCACAAAACTGCAGGCATGTTTAAGAGAGGTGAGAGGCACCCAAGTGTTTCGTCAGACAATTTGTTACCGTTTACTTTAGCGTATTCTGCATGCTAGACAACCGGCAAGGGTACCAGACCACACCACCAGACACAAGCATCATTGTTTTGCACAGGCCAGGGAGCGTCTATGCTGGACGAGGAACCAGTGGTCCTCAGTGCTGTTCATTGATGAAAGTTGACTCATTATGAACAGAAATAATTGCCACCAACGATCAAGGAGAGGGCTATGCATTAGCCACTGTTGTTACCAGGTGAGCGTTGGGTGATGGTGGTGGTGTTAAATTGTGGGAAGATCTGTTTAGTAAATACAGAATTGTCCTACACTCTGTGAATGGTACAGCGATAGCCTCTACTAATTGAATAACATCATTAATCCAGTCATTGTGCCTCTACATGAACAACACAGGGCTAATTTCATGTTCATGGACAACAATGCTCCAGATCACCAAGTTCACATCATTAAGGAACTGCTGTTGCAGTGGCTTGCACTTTCTCCAGACCTGAACCTCCTAAATGACCTGTGGAATCAACTGAGTCCCCGTATAGAGGCTCGTAACTCTGTACGCCAGAGTCTGATTTTCAAACATCAATTTAGACAGAAATTGGTCAGCTATCTATATGTGTAGAAGCACCATAAATTCTCACCCAAGAGCAACTAGTAGCCATCATTTTAAGAAGCTTTTTTCTAGCTGTAGTTATATTGTTCCTATTGACTTTAATTGGGGTTGTGTAAATGTATGGTGTGAGCTCACCCTTGTGGTGGCTGAAGGCAGTCAAAATTTTATTATCTATTTCTATGATTTTATAAAGGAAAATGTGATTTGAAGCTCTCTATAAAGAAAAAATGGACCTGCAATTCCTTGTATTAAAATACATATTATTAAAGTTGCACAGCATAGCATTTTGGACTGATTCACAGTAAACAGTAGCAGCATAGTGTTGGCACTATTCAACCTGTGCTAATATACCACCATAATCTGTATTTGTTTGACCATTATAGAGTCTTAATGTAAATATTGCACACCATGTAATGTAAAACTAGTGTAATTCAAATTTTATAAAATATCTTTATAAAGCTAGGCCATACCCATGCTTCCTTGTATGACTGTCTGGCAACAGATGCCTCGAGGAAACCAATGAGAATGCCAGATCTGTCTACCTAGTGCCATAAAGTGCCTTGTTAAACAGCTGGTGGGGTCATAGGGAAGAAGCATTACCACTACAAACAGTAGTAATTTTAATTATAAAAGGAACTGGTATGGTGGTAACAGAATATTACTTTAATTATTTTTGTTGTTCCACAAAAGATGTAATATTTTCAGATCCTATTGCATTTTATTACGTTCTTTTCACACTTACTATTTGCCAGCCTCAATGTTTGATTATGGAATATAAACTATCATAAAATAAACTATCAAATCTTGATAGACCCATATATGTCAATGGTGGTAAAAAGCAGAACCAAAAAGCATAAATCTTGTAAAAACAGAAACCACAATACCTATGTGGATGAAGAATATTGCTGGATTTGCCAGGGGGTAGATCATATATGTTGTGTTCCTTACCAAAGCATCAATGGAACTATTGTTGCCTAACCATATATCCCTTTATATGTGTTCAGGTAGGTGAGTGCTTGTGATTGGCAATAATATGAGAAGAAACATTATCCTATACAACCTGACGTGAACGCATATTCTGAAAAGAGATGCAGACTACAAACATATAGGAGAAATATAATCAATCCATTGCATTATTATTTACGGTGTTATTTATGATGTAAGTAGGGATCAAAGATGACCCAACAAATTTACCCTACATTTTAATCTGGAAAATGGCACAATAAATGGTAAAAAAATTTATCAGCTGTTAAAGGTAAACCAAGATGAACCAAATTTATGGAGAGGTTTAAAATTTGTGTATGAAACATAAGTCCTAATAAATCTGCTCTAAAAAGTCTATTCTGATGAAGACACTATAAGCGGGAGCATTAGTTTTCTAGTGGTATAGTGTTATGTATTTCTGCCGTTCAAACACTGATCTGGGTTCAGTTCTCAGGTAATTCATTGTTATTCTCATTTTTTTTGAGCGAGGTTGTCACTCTTCTTGTTTTAACTGTTAATTAGTTTATTATCCTCTGTTTTATTTTGGCTATATATGTAGTCTCTGTCTTGTAAGTGCTCTGGAATATGTTGGATATATAAATAAAGATTATTACGTTTATTCGCCTTTAAAAAGAAAAAAAAAAAAATCCTTAAAACACGAAGATGGTTTTTACTGTCTAATAATATAATTCATATAAAAACATGTACAGTAATCAAATCATTAAAAATTGTAACAAGATAACATTTGCTGTATGTTGGCCACCACACAAATTATAGCAACCAAGAAAAAGCTTACAACTATACTGCATGTACGATGACTCTCTTATGTTGATTTAAGCAACAGCACATTTTTTGCTTTTAGTTTTTATATATTCCGTATTGTCAGACTTATTACATCAAATTATATCAAAGTTGGATTCCTGAATATTACTAAACATCTATCAGGAGGATATAAGAGAGCGTAAAGTTTAACTACAACTGAAAAACATAACTAATCCTGTTCATACTATGAAGCTATAGCAGGATGCACTGGTATTCAGATGCACAGGCTGCATGTCATAAGTCATTAGAGTAGAATATATACTCACTTGTGCTGACTGTGATCCAAAGAGCAACCAAACACTTAAAGCAGAGAGCACAAAAAAAGCTTAAGGGTTCAATGTAAGATAAAATCCAAAACATTCACTGTGTTCCTGCCACACGTTCCTTTCTCATGGAAGAAAAGAAAAATATGCACCATGCGTTCAACTACGCAGAAAGGTTTGTTTAGAACATGAGCCCTTATTAGGTAATCTTTTTTGAAAATGAGTAAGTAGAATCGAACTGTGTCTGTAATCTATTAATGGCAGGGAACTCTTCAACTACACATAAACATAAAGAAACATTTGCTTACGACTGTTCTAAAAATGATATGCGTCATTTGCCTCAATCACTTTAAAAGGCTGGAACACTTACAAAGTAAAAAAACACTACATAAAAGATAAAGTAAATATTAGCAGGAAATTAGACATAGTTTTACGTATGCCAAAGTAGTACATCTCCATAAAACCTCCAAGTTGTTTAAAGATGTAATAAAATACCTACCCACAGACATTTGTGAGGCCTATTAGTAGCATTTGACACAAACACACATATATATATATATATATATATATATATTTATAAATACATATATATATATATATATATATATATATACTATAATATATATATATATATATATATATATATATAATATATATATATATATCATAGTGCAAAGCAACCCCTGAAAATCCTAATTGTAGTACGGAAGTGCATCTCCGAATCAGATAAAAAACCCTTTCCCAATTTTTACCCTAAAAACAAATAGAATGGCACATCCAAAATATAAATTTTCCCAATGGAAAACCTTTTCACCCATGCCCAACATGAACCTTTTTCGTTCCTCAATGTTGTTTTAAAATATTCCCGGGAGCAGTATATATATTACACACACACACATAATAACAATATATATATTAATATTTTTACAATAAAGTTTTAAAATTTAAATTGTATTATTAATAATTTAATATTTTAACACCACAAAGATTTATTTTAATATTGTGTATATACATTACAGTATATAACTCCCCGGCCATTTTATTAGGTACCCATTCTGTAACGGGTTGGACCCCCTTTTCCCTCAGAAACCGCCTCAATCTCGGGGCATAGATTCAAAGGTGCTGGAAGCATTCCTCAAGATTTTGGTCCATATTGACATGAGGCATACACATTGCCGCAGATTTGTCGGCTGCACTCCATTGTGAATCCCCCCGTTCCCCACCCCAAAAAGATGTTCTATTGGATTGAGTTTTGGTGACTGTGGGGGCCATTTGAGTACAGTGAATCATTATCATTTTAAAGAAACCAGTCCGAGATGATTCCAGCTTTATAAAGGTGCTTTACCCGCTGAAAGTACCCATAAATTTTTGGGTACTTTGGGGGTCATAAAGGGGGACATGGTCAGCAACAATACTCAGGGGGCTGTGGCTTTTGCAACGTGCTCAATTGGTACCAAGGGGCCAAAGAGGCCAAAAAAAAATTTTCCCCACCCCATGACACCACCACCCCCAGCCTGAACCTTGTACAGGCAGGAGGACCCATGCTTTCATGTTTTTGACGCCAAATTCTACCCTACCTCCGAATGTCCCCAGAGAAATCGGACCCCAAAAAACCGGCAACTTTTCAATTTCTACTGTCCAATTTCGATGATCTTGGGCAAATTGGGCCTCAGTTTCTGTTCTTAGCTGAAAGGTGGCCCCCGGTGTGGTCTTTGCTGCTGTGCCCATTCCCTCAAAGTTCGCCTTACTGTGCTTCAAGATCCCTTTTTTGCCTACCTTGGTTGTAACGGTGCTATTTGAGTCACTGTTCCCTTTTATCGTCGAACCAGTCTGCCCATTCCCTTTTGCCTTGACAACAAGATTTCCGCCCCCAGGACTCCCGCTCTGGTTTTTTTTCTTTTTGACCATTCCTGTAAACCCCTAGGATGGTTGTGCGTGAAAAATCCAGGGACGCAGTTTCTGAAAACTCGACCACCCTCGGGCACAAAACCAGCCCGTTCAAAGGCACTCAAACACCTTTCTTCCCCCCTCTGTGCTCGGTTTTGAACTGAGGGATTGTCTTGACCATTCTACATCCCTAAATGCACTGAGTTGCCGCCATTGATTGGCTTTAGAAATTAAGTTTTTAACGGCAGTGGAAAGTGTACCTAATAGTGGCCGGTTGAGTGAAAATTTATTATTTTAATATATAATATATATTACAAAACACAAGTTTATTGTTTTAAAATCCTTTCAGAAATGATTAAATGTCTGCGTAGGAGTCAGGTAAAGCAAAATTCGAAAAATGACCCAAGCCCCCAAAATATCTAAGAATTATTAACAATACAACCAGTTAAAACATTTGTAGCAGTCACAAATTATATATATTGACATCCCTGTAATCAAAATTCTAGTCCTTGGCCAGATTATCATTAGGTGTATGTCCATAGATCCTTCATTATAATCTGGCCCATGACTTTAGTTGTACATTTACTTAACGGGGTTGTCTCACTACAAGGATTGCTTTTTAGGGTAAAGATCTTGCAAAAACAACTCACTTTGTAATATGTGGCCATTAACAGTGTCCTACCTATTCTGAGATATCCCCTTTTGTATGGGCTGCTTCAGCTCCTCAGGTCGCTATAGCTACAGACCTGTTCGATCTCTCCTGATAGGCTGCCAGCACTGGTTGCTATAGCTACAGACCTGGCTTCTACTGCAACCTAGTTGACTCTAGTAAACACGCCCCTGAATTCAAAGTGAAACCAAGAAAACAGGACTGAGGTAAGATAAATCAATGTAATGAGACAACCCCTTTAAGTTTCTGGCTGTTTTCAATTATGTTCAAGTAGTTTGTATTACTCTTTTGCAAGCATTGCAGTAAATAGTACTTAGAAATAGAGATGGTCGCAGCACTCACCGTTCTTCTTTATAACTAAATAATGCAGCAGCATGTGGACGTGAGAAGCTTACGTTCTGAGCTTGCAATGCTTCTCCCGTCCACTTGCTGCTGGATATGAAGAGTTAAAAAGAAGATCATTGAGTGATGTGACTATCTCTATTTCTAAGCAGGGCTGTGGAGTCGGCAAGCCAAAGCCCCGACTCCGACTCCTCAATTTCCCAAACCCCGACTCCTGACTCCCTCATACATGGCGCATGTAAAGTTATCACTTTACTGTAGTAAATTGGTAACATCAGGCTATTTATTACTTTATGATACAATAATCAAGCTATTTAGGTAGAACAGACACTGACAAGCAAAATGTTAACATTGTTTTGATCTTTTGAACACTTGTGGGTAGAGTTGAAGAAAAATCCTTATTTGTATCCAAGTCCAGTCTGCTCCAACATTGGGAATGTGTAGAAGAGATCTGGGATCAGATTTTGGTCAAGACCTGCTTGTATCTGATCCAGAGCCCAGAAGGATTCAGGCAGTATTTAAAACAAAAAGGTGGATTTCCCAAATACTAACAAAATAATAGAAATTAACATTTTGATTTTTAGTAGCAAAACAGTAACAAAGCAGTTACAGGAAAGAATCTGCAGATCTAAGCAGATGCTAACTACTTGCAAGTCAAATTTGCTTAAGATGGGTAAGATGACTGTATATAAAATTACAGTAGTCTCATGTACAAAGCTGTAGTGGATGGTGAGATATGGAGCCTGGAAGTCACAAGTTCAAAACAATGTTACCATTTTGCTTGTCAGTGTGAAATATATTTATTGGATATGACTTTAGAACACAAAAAATTGTAAATATGCAAAACACTGCAGGAACATTTGTGGAGTCTCTGAATTTGTTCTGAGAAATAATATTGCCTCCATCAGATCCTGCATACATGACCTCACATCTGATCTCATTATTTCCAGGCTAGAGAACGGCCTCCCTACACTAACTTGGGTGCAAATCGGTGACCACAGGGGCAACATCTCTAAGGCTATGTTCACACGGCTTTAAATTGGACGTATTTCAGTCCGTAATTACGCGCCGGAGTGCGCAAATTACGGCTGGAATACGTCCAAGTCATTACGGTAATCCACAGTTCTCATAGAGAACTATGGATTACGTCTCCTATACCTGCTCGGCGAATACGGCGAGGGGGAGATAAGTGACATGTGAATTACCAGCGGCGTATACGCGCCACTGGCAATGCAACTCTATGGGCCGGCGAGGTGCCAGCCCCCTGCTCCCGCCCCCGGCCACACGGTGTAATTGCGGGGCGTAATTACGCCCTGCATTTAAGCCGTGTGAACCCAGCCTAACAATGTCAGGGTATAAAGGAATTGCCTCAGCCACAGTCAGTTTTGATGAATGGTTGAACTCTTCTACTTCTTTGAAAGCAGGTGAAAAATTTTGTTGAAATCTGTTTGTCATGGGAGCAGAATCTTTTCCCCTGGGGCAGCACTTTGCCTGCTCCATGTCATCAATTACACTCCTCATGTGATAAGGCTGAAGATATGGGAGCAGTAGCAGTGGCCGGACCCAATTCCTCTTGCTCTTTGCACTGCATCGAACTAACTGGACCAACTAATTATATATTTTGGGAGTCGAACCCTTTTATGACGACTCCGATTCCTGCAAAATAGGCACCGACTCCAACTCTACGACTCCGACTCCACAGCCCTGTTTCTAAGTATTACATATGGGACTTTTCTTTGTGGCTGATAAGCACTGGCTATTCGAGAAGGCGTCTACCATGTTTCTAAAGGAACTTGATTGGTGCCAGTCCATTCTTTTCGTTCCCTGGAATTTTATCAAAATAAATAGGTACTGCCCTACCATGACCTTCCTTGTCAAAGACATGACTTCAGAACTACATTTCTCTATACCTGGTGTGGAAGTACAGGCTATTCATGCAGCTTGGGCTCTGCTCCTGTCCCGCTGTATGGGTCTCTAAGCTCACAGCTTTAAGACAGTAGTCTGTTGCTTTCTAGGTGATTTTAAAGCCTACTTAGCAATAATAGGTACAAGGTGTAAACAGCGTGACACCTCATGCAGTGACAATTACATGCCCACAAAAAATAGCAGACAAATGCCCAGAAACTAATAGACTGTCCCATGCCACACCATACAAAGTGAAAGCCACAAGTCAAACAATACAAAGTGCTGGCCTTACAACTACCTAACCACAATTTTCCTTTACACAATACAAATCCTAGCCCCACTTCCTTCATCTTTTTTCATTTTCCCATGGGTTGGTCCACCAGAAGAAGGCTGAATAAATGTATGATGCTATCACCTGCTGCTCAGCCTGAATATGTAGTCTCTAAACCTGATGACACATAACAGTTACAGTATTTCAAGCCCTAATGGGTCCTTTTTTTCTAGACTAGTAGGGTGACAGAAAGGGTATGCTTGGTATAGTTGCACTAGACCCAGAATCCACGAAAGTCCCAATGAACAGTAATGCAGTCTTGCTGTAAATGGATAAATACTCTGTCAGGGACAAATGCAGGTAAGGTTGGAGGTAGAAGAGCCCCAGAAGCATGCAGATATATATGCTGAGACTGGGATACCAGATGAATGCATCGTGGGATTCCAAGCTTCACACACACTTCAATGACTGAACATAAGTAAAAAGAACAACAGGATCCAGCGGACTTCAAAACTTCATTTTAAGCTGCTTTATTCCATTATTCCATAGCATTATTCCATATAATGGAATAAAGCAGCTTAAAATGAAGTTTTGAAGTCCGCTGGATCTTGTTGTTCTTTTTGTTGTTGGGCTCTTGCCGTGAGCCATGGATTCCAGGCGTTGACGGATAACTTACTGCAGTAGAACTGGAGCAAGCACAGGTGTACTAATGCAGTCCGGAGTTTGATGGTGAGTGCCGACTTCTTTGTATATATGTGTGAACATAAGTAAAGGAGAACATAGATTGTAAGACTTCCCGGGTAGCGCCCTCTACCACTTTGTACCAGTTGTTAGTCACTTATTGTTGCCACTGGATTTTTATGTCAACAACCTAAATTGTACAATGCCCTGGTACTAACTACGCTGTAAAAAATATAATAATAAAAAGTTGTTTTAAAGCAATTTACAGGCTTTTTTTTGTGTAAATTCTGTATATTCTCCTTGGTGTAACTGTGGGTGACGGGCTCTGGTCAAAATCTCTTTTCACCTCTGGCAGCTAAAAATACAGTCCCTTCTTTCTTTTTTCTAAAAAACAGTCGTTTTAGCTTTATGGCCACGCTACTGGATAAACTCTGGTCCTTCACTGATAAGCAGGACAAAAGCTACATTATTGGCTGCTCACTAGTAATCATTGTTTCTGAGGAGAGTAAATGGATACGTGTGTCCATCAGCACACAGTCTATTAGGTGGACATGCACACTTCTATACACTTGGAACACTAGATGGCACAAGACTCTGTAAGCTAATATAAAGCAAATTCATCCAGCTATTAAAAATAGCTGGGCAAAATCTCTTCATTAAAACAATACATTTAACATATAAATATACAGACAATTAAAGTTATTTAGTTAGGAGGAACCACTTCATGTACTGTATATACTCGAGTATAAGCCGAGTTTTTCAGCACAAAAAAGTGCTGAAAAAATTCAAACCGGTTAAGTCAAAATACTCGGGGCGCTGGATAGCCCAAAGCCCCAGCAGGGACATTTCAGCTATCGCCGCTCCCTCAGGGAAAACATTAGCTGAATCCCGAGTAGACCCGCGACGGGCACTGCAAAGGCCCGGGCAATTTCGCGATCTTTCCCGTAGCGACTGTTGGGTAGAGCATAAGGAAAAAATACCTTGGGAGCAGAGAGCAGCGTCCCTTTCGCAGTGGACTCGGCGGCCGCAAGTTCCGGCTGTCCCCGGAGTTTCCCGGGAAAGGCAGCGTACGTGTCATTTCCCCGGGGTCGCGCCTGAAACCACTGGGGGGACGAGGTAAGGCCTTCTTGTTTTTTTTTTTTTTTTAACTCTGCCTATAGCTTCTATGGGGGCTAACCCTTTCCCCATATACCTAGGGGGCATAACCCCTGTATACTACCCATGGGGACATGCCCCCTTAATCTTGGGGGGCATAAACCCCCCCCCCGCCTATAGCTACCTATGGGGACAAAACCCCTGCCTATAGCTACTAGGGGGACAAACCCGCCTATAGCTATCTTGGGGCCCAAAACCCCTGCCAAAATTAGCCATTGGGGGACATAACCCTGCCTAAAGTACTATGGGGACATAACCCTGCCTATAGCTACCTATGGGGATATAACCCTGCCTATAGCTACCTATGGGGATATAACCCTGCCTATAGCTATCTATGAGGACATAACCCTGCCTATAGCTACCTATGGGGACCTAACCCTGCCTATAGCTTCCTATGGAGACATAATCCTGCCTATAACTACCTATGGGGACATAAACCTGCCTATACCTGCCTATAACCTGCCTATGGGGACATATACCTGCCTATGGGGTACATATATCTGCCTCTACATACCTATGGAGGACATTAAACTGCCTATGTAATTTTATTGGTATCTATTTTTATTTTTGAAATTTACCAGTAGCCGCTGCATTTTACACCCTGGGCTTATACTCAAGTCAATAAGTTCTCCTGTTTTTTTTTTTGGCAAAAGTAGGGGCCTCGGCTTATATTCGAGTATATACGGTATACACAAAAGTATAAAGTGTCAGCTTAAATAATACATAAATGGATCAGATACCCCTTCTAACCCCCAAACATATAACAGAGTAAACATAATTACAGAGTGAAAAATTAGGATAGTAAATGCCATAATTAACCAACCACACCTCATGCACATTTCATCAACAGCTTTATCTGGGGTCGAGGTCTGGCCAGCTCAAAAAACAGCTCACATTTTAGATTCACATAGATAGTTGCAAAGACATTCAAATTTAGTTTGTGCAAGATGGATGGCCAACAATAAAACACGGGTGGTTATCCAATTTTCCAACACTCCAACATGAATAAATTGTTAAGTTATAGAGTGATATAAGATCAAGGGATGTATCATTACCTGACTGAGTAGATTTACAGTATAGTACATTTACATTTATCTATCTGGTGTTCAAGAAAGTTGTGTGGTATTCTCTGCGGGGGGGTGATCCATCTGCTTTGTCACTAACATACAGTACACACGTAGAAACTGTCTAAATAGGATAAATTTGACAGAGCAGAACAGCTTAAATGGAGAAAGTACAAATCCCTGAAACTGCACCTAGACGTCAAATTTATAAGATCAATATTATTTATTGGTGAAGTGCAGTGCCATATATTTTTGGGTCTGCTGGATTTTTAGAACCATTATTTATTCCACCATAATGGGGGCTTTAAAGAGAACCTGTCACATAGGCTATGCCCTCCCTTGCTGAGGACAGCACAAGCTAGTGACAGACATGCTGTTTCCAGCGCTGTGTCCCTTATTCCGTAAGATGCTGTAGTTTTTGTGTATTTAATGCTCAAATCTACAGTTTTCAGCCAGAAGAGTCATTCAAAGAGTCAGTTTTTTCAAACCCCGCCCACCTGATGCTAGCCCCGGGCCCCCCTCAACTGATAAACCTTTTACTTTGAAATAGGTAGAAACATGTGAAAAAACTGTCAGTGGGCGGGGCTAACACCTGCTCATGAATAAGTTTTGAGGGGTAAATGCTCTAAAACACAGCATCTTACAGAATAAGGGCACAGTTTCGGAAACAGCCCGGTCTGCACTAGCTTGTGCTGTCCTCAGCAAGGGGGGCATAATCTATGTGACAGGTTCTCTTTAAATGTGGTTTACTGTTACTTCTATGTATAGTGTATTTTTATTATTCTCAATAAAACTTTTTTTTAATTAGTAGTAATTATTTAGTGGTATGCAGTGGTAATTATTTGATTTTATGCTATACACTATAAGTCCTCTTGTTGTGGCCTGATATTGATTGTAGGTGTAAATGTGTCAAAACTGTAAGTGATGAAAAACAGTCATCAGTTATAACTTTTTCAGGTTCGGTTATACATGTTTCGGCACATATATGTTTGTGCACTACCTGTTCAACATGTAGTAGTAATTTTATTTTTCAGTAGTTTAAAGGCAATGTATCATGAGAAAATTACCTATTGTTTCAATTTTTTATTTTATTTTCCATTCCACTAAAAAATGGAATTTTGCTGTATTCACACTGACCACTGAGCCTCACAAACGTCTGAGATATACTGTTCTGCAGTCACAGGAAGGATTAAAATGACAATTTCTGTGGCTGCTAAAATGCATGTACCTGAATGCTGACAACAGCAGCTTGGAAAATATAACTGCTGCTATATTCATGCACAGAAAATAAAATAAGAAATATACAACCAGAAAATAAAAACAGATTAAAGATTTCAGTATCTGGTTATAGTTAGTAAAAATATTAACATTCAGATGATATCATCAAAGTATATGTGCATTTAAAATCAAAGCTTACTTTCATCCAGGTCAAACAGGAGTTTGTAAAAACAACAAAAATTACCTTTACAGTAAGGCGTAGTTATGAACCCTTAAATAAGAGTGAAACTAATATAAAAGAAAGGGACAATATTAATGTGATTATCTACAATTAAGTAAAAAGATAAATTACTCATGAGCATCTGGGTTCCATGTGCTATAAAGGACTAATACCTCAAACAATCCCTAAGGCTGGACCAATTTCCCATACACTTCCTGTGGCTGGACTGATGCTTTGTTAAAAAAAAATTAAAGGGGTGTTCCCACCATATACAGTGCCTTGAACTTTTCAACCTTTTGCCACATTTCAGGCTTCAAACATAAAGATATAACATTTTAATTTTCTTGTGAAGAATCAACAAGTGGGACACAATTGTGAAGTGGAACACAATTTGTGAATTTGAACCCAACCTTATATTCATATTTTTTTAAGAAATAAAAGATAAAAGTGGGCGTGCAATATATTACGGCCCCTTTAAGTTTAATATTTTTAGCGCCCCTTTTTTGCTGCGATTTCAGCTGCAAGTCACTTGGGGTATTTCTCTATCAGTTTTTGCGCATCGAGAGACCCGAAAGTCTTGCCCATTCTTCACTTGGAAAACAGCTGGGGCTCAGTGAGGTTGGATGGAGAGCGTTTGTGACAAGTTTTCAGCTCTTTCCACAGATTATCGATTGGATTCAGGTCTGGACTGTGACTTGGCCATTCTAACACCTGGGTACGTTTATTTGTGAACCCTTTTCCCTTGTAATTTTGCTTTATGTTTGGATCAAATTTTCTTGTTTTGGGAAAATCAAATCTCCGTCCCAGTCTCGGGTCTTTTGAAGACTCCAACAGGTTTTCTTCCAGAATGGTCCTGTATTTGGCTCCATCCATCTTTCCATCAATTTTTAACCATCTTCCCTGTCCCTGCTGAAGAAAAGCAGGCCCAAACCATGATGCTGCCACCACCATGTGTAATAGTGGGGATGGTATGTTCAGGGCGAGAACTGTGTTTCTTTTACATCAAACATATCATTTTGCATTGTGGCCAAAAAGTTTGATTTTGGTTTCATCTGACCAGAGCACCTTCTTCCACATGTTTGGTGTCTCCCAGGTGGCTTGTGGCAAACTTTAATCGAGACTTTTTATGGATATCTTTGATAAATGGCTTTCTTCTTGCCACTCTTGCATAAAGGCCAGATTTGTGCAGTGTACGACTGATTGTTGTCCTATGGACAGACTCTCCCACCTCAGCTGTAGATCTCTGCACTTCATCCAGAGGGATCATCTTGGCTGCATCTCTGATCAGTCTTCCCCCTGTTTGAGATGAAAGTTTAGAGGGATGGCCGGGTCTTGGTAGATTTGCAGTGGTCTGATACTCCTTCCATTTCAATATGATCGCTTGCACAGTGCTCCTTGGGATGTTTAAAGTTTGGTAAATCTTTTTGTATCCAAATCTAGCTTTAAAGTTCTCCACAACAATATCACGAACCTGCCTGGTGTGTTCCTTGGTCTTCATGATGCTCTCTGCGCTTTAAACAAAACTTTTCAGTATTTTATTTTTTACAAAAGTTTAAAATATCCAATAAATTTTGTTCCACTTCACAATTGTGTCCCACTTGTTGATTCTTCACAAAAAAATTTAAATTTTATATCTTTATATTTGAAGCCTGAAATGTGGCAAAAAGTTGAAAAGTTCAAGGAGGCCGAATACTTTCGCAAGGCACTGTATTTTGATGGCATATGCTACTGATATGCCATGAAAGGCTATGGTGGAAACATCCCTTTTCTTTGAAATGGGGCCATCCAGGGTAAAAAAAAAGTTATACTTCCCTACATGCCCCCTCTCCAGAGCTTCCCAGCATCTTGCTATTGTTCACTTCTGGATTCTTGTCCTGACATGCAGGCGAGGCTCGGGCTCCATTTTAAGTGACTACAATTTTTTTAACCAACCTGGACCTATTTCAGATTATTTTTTCAGCAGGAGAACCCTTGAAAACTGCTGAGGCTTTATATAATCCTTAAGGTCAGACTGATGATCTGTACAATCCCTGAGACTGCACTAATGCCTAATACAATCCTTTAGGCTAGATTTATGTAATAGACGATCTTTGAAGCTGGACCAAATTGAACCCCTCTCCCCCTCCCTCTAGATGGAGTAAAACATTATTAAATTGTTATGCTTTTTTTTTAAAATCTAATATTGCCCTATATTTGTGGGGATTCTTGTTAGCATCTTTTTACACGATTTGGAAGTGTTTTTTTTTCACTATTTTTGTACAGATCTAATGCACCATACAATCGTTGAGGCTGACCTAACACCACATATTCTTCCTGAACATGCACTAATCCTTTATATAGTCCCTGATGCGAAATACAATCCGTGAGGCTGGACTAATTTGCTGTATATTCCCTAATGCTGGACTAATGCCCTAAATAATTTTTTAGGCTGAACTAATGCCCTAAAAATAAACTAATTCCATAAAACGCTGAACTGAATAATCCCCCACACAATCACGGGGCTGGCTAATGCCAATACTAAGCGAATAATAATCCCATACAATTTTTGAGACGGGGTCAATGCCACTTTCCCCCCTTAGGCGGACAAAATGATTAACAACCCTGAACTGGACTAATACTTTGTTAAATCGCAAAGTCACACAGCACAGAAACCATGGTTTTTTTAAATTTTCAGTATTTTGAATCCGCTGAAAATTCGACAGTATCCTGTGCTGCATAGACAGCAATAAAAAATCTATACTGTAATCTATACAGCACAGATTTTTTTACCTTTGCGTTTAAAATGCAGCGGAAACGCAAATGTTTGATACGCCACGGGTTTTTCCCACTTTGGTTTTCCCTTTGGGCCCCTTTTTACTTTGAATGTACGGGCCAACGGTAACCCCCGTCCCCCGTCCAGGCGTTGTTCCAACTGTCAAAAAACCGGGGCCTCCCTTGGGCCGGGCGGTTTTGGAGGCATTTTGAATTTTTTAACCAGCGTAACCCCGGTAATCACAAACATTTTTAAGCTTACGTCCCCCCCTAATTTGGGAACAATGTTTTACCAATTAAAATCTTTTCCTCTTAAATCCTGGGAAAGGCCCTAATGTTCTATACAATAAGAGACCCTCAAATTTTTTACAAATAACAAATATCAGGTCTATCTTTACTTTCCTTTTGGGCTAACCAAAATCCTAATACCAAGTTTTGGTCAATGTTTATACAATCCATAAATTTTATAATGCCCGTATAACCCCCTGGGGGCAAACCCAAAAGTTCATACAACCCCCTGAGTCTGACTTAGCCATACAATTAGAACTGGAAATGTTTCTACGCTTAAGGTTCGTTTTGGTTTAATAATCCGTGAAGGCCCTAATTGACTAATGTTTTTAAAAATCCCTATCGACTGATAGCTTATACAATTTTCAGGCTGGAAAATGTTCTTAAAATCCCAAATCCAGAGGTAAGCCCCATGAAGGCGGCTTTCCCCCTTTTTAAACCCTTTAGGGTAAAAAAAGCAAACGGGCACCACTGGTGTAGGGGTCCCCTCGATTTGTCCATAAGACAAATGGCCCCAAAAAAAGGAAGGCCAACCAAAGGTTTTTTTTTCCCCCACTCCATAAATTGTTAAAAAAAAATATCCTTTTTGCAAAAACAAAAAAATAAAAACATTGAGGTTCAAACAAATAAAACCTTGCAACTGAAACCCCCCCTGGGTTTTTTTTTTTTACGTCAATTTTTCACTTGGGCGAAAATTTTTTCTTTTGGGAAAATTTCCAACGGCCCCAACCGGTAAAAAGGGGGAATTTTTCCGGTGGTGGCCTAAGGAGTTTGGGGGGTTTTAAAAGATTTTAAACGCTGTTTTTGGCAAGGGAACACCCAGCTTTCACACCTTTTTAAAAACCAGGTTTTGCGTCTGAGCCACCACACCTAAAGCAAAAGGGGGGGGGGGGGGCCCCCCCGGGGGGGAGGCGGGGGGGGGGGCCCCGCCTTAAAAAAGGCCCCTGCCCCTTCCCCTCGCCCCCCCTCACAATCTTTGCACCAAAATTTACTCCCTGATAATGCAGCTCGGCGGGAGGGCGGCGATGGAGGGGGGTCTTCTGCCGGGCGAAGCCTGTAATGGAGGGTCTCAACCTCCTTGTGAGTGATCTGAACCGAAATGTCTACAATCGCATGAAGGAAGGGAAACTAAAAAAATAAGTTACAAAAACATTATTAACTTAATTTATCATATTGTGCTGTAGGAGTTCCGTTGTTTTTAAAAAAATTAGAAAACTCCCCCAAAATTACTTCCAGGGCCCCCCTTTTTTACCTCCCTAAGCCCCCAAAATTTATAATTCCCCATTGTAATACCCAATTAAAAATTTGTCAACTTTATGCCCCTTCTTTTTTTCCCTATTGATTTAACCCCTACTCATTATTAACCCCCATTCCCTTTTGAAATCCCCCAAACGGAAATAGTGCTTTAATCCATTTCGCTCCCCTCTAAACTTTCGGGGCCCTGTTTGAATGGTGGGGGGGTTCCAAGGGGGGGAAAACGACCTACCCCAACTTGAGGGTTTTCCTTTCAATTTTTCGTATTGGACCCCATTTGTGTTCTATATTTTTGGCATCATTGATCCCCAAATTTTTTTAAATAATTACATTTTAATCCCCGGGGCCCTAATTGGTGAAAAAAAGTTTTAAAACTTAAAAATTTCCTTTGAAAAAACCCAAACCTAAAATCATTTGGCATTTCCCACCAAATTAGCCTAAAAATAAAATGTTGCATTTTCTGCCCACAGGGTTAACGCTACAAAAATTTTTAAAAAGGCCAAAATTTCCCTTTTTTTGGGTTATTTTGCTTTCCAAAAATTTAAATAGCGATAAAAAATTTCCACCATAAACCCGGGGTTTTAAAAAAAAACTATTTTGGGGGATTTTCCCCCACAGTATTTTTCAAAACGTTGAAGAACTAGAAAACCCCCATATCAAATCCCCTCGTTTTTTCTCCGGCCACCCTTACTTTTAAATAGGGGCCCCCCCCTTGGCTTTCAAAAATTGAAACAAATTTCTAAAAAATCAAACACAAGTAAAAAACTTTCGTAAAGGGCGGAAACTCCTTTTTACTTTTAATTAAAAAACCCCCTCCTTTCTTTTTGGTTTTTCCTTTTTCAGTTTCCCCCAAAACTAGATTTCCCCCCAATTAAGAAATGGGCCGGTAACAACCTTACGCTTAAAACAAAAAATAAGCCCCCAAGGGCAGTCAGGCAAAAAAATTTTTTCAGATGAGAGCCCCCCAAAAAATTTAAATTTTTTTTAAAAAATTTTCTTTTCTCAACAAGTTCTTTTTTCCCTCCAAATTTTAACATTAAACCTGGCCCCCCAAACTTTTCCCCAAAAAAGGTTTCATAAAAAAAATAAAGTAAATAAAAGGAAAATTACCTTACACTAAAAACTTTCTAAATAGAAACGGTTTTAAAATAGTTTTGGGTCCTGTAAAGGGGGGGGGTTTTGGGGTCCAAAAAATTTTTTAAAAAACCCCTTTTCCAAAGGGAGGAATTTTTCCCAAAAACCACCCCCCCTTCCCCTTTTTGGAAAATGTATATCACCGGGAATTTTTTCAAATTTTTTGGGGGACTGTAATAATTTAAAAATTAAAAGTTCAGAAATCCATTATTGCTCAAAACAACCCCCAAAAAAAATTTAACAAATTTTTTTGGGAAAATACTTTTTTTGTTTTCCCTACACTTCCCTTTTAAAACCCATCAAAATTTTCGCGCAGTTTTTTAAAAACCCCCCCCAAAAAATCATTTTCCGGGGACCCCCCCTAGCCAAAATCAAAGCACTAATTTCCCCACGGCTGTTTTTTCTCCCTCGAAAAACATGTTCTATAATCCGCCGGTGCATTTAGTTTTTTTTTTTTCCGTCTTCCCCCATACAATACAATTGTAGGGGCACGTAAAAAATTCCGGAAAATTACGGGGGGTTTTTTGGGGCTCAAATAGGACAAACAGGGGCCCCTGCAGCGGGGAAAAAAAAAGGGCCCCTTTTTGTTGGGGCCCCCCCAAATTTTTTTTGATAGTTGTAGGGGTTGGGACTTAAAACCAAGGCTTAAACTCACTAACCCCAGGAAAAAAAACCTAAAGGAAATCAATTGACAAATTGCCTCAAAGCGTTTTTAAAAAACGATAAAAACCTTTGGTTTTTCCCCGTTTTTTTTGCCAGGGAAAAAAAGGGCAGATTTGGAAATTCCAAATCCCGGGGGGGAAAAAACGGCCGAAACCCCCAAAAAAAAAATATTTAATCAGGTCGTTTTTTTTAGAGCAGGGCTGACGGCAGTCAAGATTTTCGCGGGGTCAAACAATCCCAAACCCCCCAAAAAATAAACCTTTTTGTGCTTTGGATTTCCCAAAAAAGGATACAGGTTGAATTAAATTCCTTTGGGGTTTTGGTATAAAAGAAAAGTTGGATTAAATCCCCCCCTTTTATTTTTTTTTGGTTTTTAAAATTTGGAACTAACCCGTTCCCCACCCTGAAAAAACCCTTTTACGGTTCCGTCTCTCCCCGGGGGCCCCCGAAGGGATCTAAAACAATTAAGGGAAACCCCCTGCTTGCAGTGTAAAAACCTATTTATAAGAAAAAACCAGGCGTTTTTCCCAAAAGCTCCTGTGGGGGTCCTCTCTGAAAACAATTGCATGTAAATTCTTTCAGAGACGGACCCGAGGGGCGTTTTTGAAAGGCACAGGCGATCTGTCATGTGAACCCACGCGTTTTTTCAAAAGCGAGCGGGGGAGAATCCCCCCGCTAATTGTTTAGATCCTCTCGGGGGTCCGCCCCCTCTCGACCCGAGCGGATCCTAAAGGCTTGTAACACGGAGGAAAACACCGTCTAAAAAGGGACCATTCCTTTTACAAAGTAATAAACAGAGGCCATGGTTTTTTTGTTTTTTTTTTCGCTAAAGAGCGGCCCCAAAAATGATTTTTCCCGGGTGCCCCAAAGGTTCCAGTCCGACACTTTTTAAAGGAAACAAAAAAAAGGAAATTTTGGAAAACAAAAGTTTTGTGCCCCAGAAAATAATGTGAAAATCAAACAAATAATTCCTCAAATACAAAAAATAAAATTTCATAACAAAGGTAAATGAATTTGGGGTGCTATTAAACCATTTTTAATATTTTGTGTGACTTCCATGAGCTTGAAGGACGCATCCATGCTTTCGAAATAATTCAAAAATTTTTACAAGGAAATCAGAAAAAACAAGCCTCCCAGGTTCATCAAGTTCTTTGGTTTTGTCTTCCAAGCTTCCTTTTTTTATCCAAACCCCAAAACCACTCAATGTTTTCAGCCCTGGTGACTGGGCTAGCCAGTCCGGACCCACTTGATCTTCTTTTCCTTGGGGAATTTTTGAGTAGAGATGGATGTTGAGAGGAGCACCATTTTGCTGCAACATTTGCCTTTTATGATAGGGAAAAATTTAAGAGGTAGCTAATACTTGATATTTTGGCTCTGATATTGCCTTCCCCCTTTGCAAATGTTTCGCACACCCCCAAACGAATGAAACCCAGACCTGACTTTCCACCACCAAAAATTAACTGTTTTCTGGGTGCATTTTAAAAACCACACGGGCTCCAGTGGTCTCCTGCAAATTTGGGGCAGTGTGGTGAAATTAAAACTGAAGATTATTAAAATCCACCTTCTGCCACTTTTCCCCAGCGTCCACCCTTTAAGGCTGGTGGGCCCTGGCAAATCCCAACATGTTTTTTTAATTTGCCTTTTGTTAAGTGCTGGTTCTGGCCAGTTTCGACCATGGAGGTCATTTCGAGACAAAATCCTACAAATGTTTTTTGGCCCACAGGGCCGAGGGACCGGGCCTTTTGGGAGCTGTGCGAAGTGGAAGAGTCGGTTTTTGATTTCAGACCAAAAAACTTTTCTCCTGACATTGTTTGTGGGGTCTGCCGGACCTGTGCTTGTAAAAAAAACATCTTAGCTCTTAAATCTTTTTTTTAAATTCTTTGACTTGACACTGAGCCCATTAAAGGGCCGCCACTCCAGGGTTTCGGGTTTTTGATCGCAGGGTGGATTTTTGGGCATTTTGTCAGATTTAAAATTTCCGGGTTCAAGTAAGGTCTAGGGTGCTGGCGTTCTTTTTATACCACCCACTTTTTAACTGATAAAAATAAGTGACCACGGGTGAGGCTGTAAACTGGGAGGGGGTGCTTTTATATGGACAAGGCGACAAAACTTTTGTCTTCCAAAATCTGACCTGTGTTCCTTACATGTCAATATTTCAGCGTAAAGAAAAATTTATTTTCGTTAAAAAAAAAAAACCAATTTTGGGAGGGTTTTTAAGCTTTCAATGATTAAATTTCAAAAACCAAATGGAAAAATTTTAAAAAACCTATTTATAAGCTTTTGGGTTTCCACAATTTGAAAGGGTACGAATTTTCGTCGGGGATGTATTTAAAAAAATGCAAGTGCACAAAAAAGACAGAAAAAACACAAAGGCCCCTAAAAAAAAAAAAAAATCATATTGCATATGTCAAAGGGAAAACAAAAAATCCAGCTAACAAAAAGCTATCAAAAACCAAATTAAAAAAAAACGGGACTCACAAATTTTGGAAAATCCAACCAAAATCTTTAAATTTTAAACCCAAAAATCAAAATGAAAAAACCCCCTTGTTATGCTGCCCTACAGCGTTTTCCTCAGGGGAAGCCCATTGAAGCATGAGGAAAGAACAAAATGTTTTTTATACAATCCCGAAGCGGGGAACAATGCTCCGACAACCATGAGGCTAGACTATGGCCTTCAATCCCTAAGCAAGTTAATGTTCTTACAATCCCGATTTCTAGACTGATTTCCCATAAATCCTGGGAGATAAAAACCTAATGTTCGTAAAATCCAAGGGCTAGATGGATGGTTTTAAAAATAAATCGGGGGGGGAAGAATGTGTTACCCAATACCTGAAACTGGAAAATATCTGTAAAAATCCTTGAGGCTAGATGATGGCCTACAGAACCCCTTAACGGGACTTCGTTCTATGCAATCCAAAAGGTTAAAGAGGGAGGGTTTTAAAAAAACAATGGCTAAATTTTTGGCCTCTACAATCCCTGGGGCGGGAAGTTCCCTTTTTAACCCTACGCTGAATAACCCATAACCCAAGACTGGACAAAAACCCCGCAATCTTTGGGTTTAGAGGCCAAAAACCCTGAGGCAAAATTCCTTTTAATAATTCCAAAGGGCGGCCAACCTACAACCCTTTTATGCTGAACAAACAGTTTTTCTTCAGGCGGCCCCAAAAGACGCGAAAACCCCCGAGGTTTGCACGGCACAATGTAAAAAAGTCAATACAAATTTTTCTGCAGCTAACTAATCTCAGTAAATTCCCCTGGGTAGTTTTATTTTCCATCAAAACTTTATCCATTTTTTACTGCCTTAAAGGGGTTTTATCGTTTCTTTAAAAAGGTTTTTCAAAAGGGGGGACATAAAAAAAGTAACTTTAAATTTAAAAATTTCCAATTTCATAGCTTTTTTTTTTCACGGATTCCTTAAACTTTTTTCTTTTTTACATGAAAACCAGTGCTGGTGGGGGAATCCCTCCCTTTTGCATTTCACTGAGAGCCTTTTTACGTTCTTTCCGCCCCTGTCGGCTGTTTCACGGAGCTTGCTTCCCTGCCATTATTTCTGCACAGCCAAAAAAAACAGAATAACACTGAGGGTTTTCTAAAAACAGGAAACAGCAGAAATGTGCCTCGATCCCTCCTCCTGACTCAGTTAGGGGCCCCCCGTAGAAATTTTCTCACACCTAGCAGAAACACCGCAGCAATTCTACAATCAGAAAACAGCACCTGTGTTCTCGGTCCCTAACTCTCCTGCATAGAAGGGAATCGTTGTTTTCAAGAAAGCAGGATTTAAACTTAACAAATCTCCAGCTGTGGGGAGAAGAGATCATGTCAGCCCAAGATAAATGCACCCTTTTTTTATGTATAGAGCTCTTCCCAAAATAAGACGCATAGGGAAAACATGACATGTGGACTCAGAGAGGGGGGGGGAGCTCGGGAGCCATTTTGCACAGTGAAGGGGGGATTATGTCACCCACTGGGGGGAAAAAACGCCCCTGAAAATTTCAGATTTTAAAAAGCTGAGACAGTGTAAATCAGCCAACTAAGGAAGGAAAATCCCCTTTAACTTAAAAAAAAATTGAGTGTGAAAAGCCCGAATAGAACAATGTAAAAGAAAAGGTTAAAAGGAACAAGATAGAAGGAAAGAGAAAAGTAAAAGAAAAAAAAAAAACAAATAACAAATTTTTTTGGAAAACAGGATTGGGAAATGGGGAGGGCCGAAAATAAAATGGCAAAAATTTGCTGCCGGGAAGAAGAACTTTTCTTTCCAAATCATGAAACAAAATGCCATGAAAGATTTTGGGGGGAAAATTCATTTCAGAAAAAAATGACTCACCCATGTTATTTGGGATACAAGGCTGTCGATCCAATTTTTCAAGAAACGTATTGTTTGTGGACACAGCCCCTAGCATATCCTTTTGGGGAACCATGTATTGTACTATGTAAATGGATCTTCCAGATACTGCAGTACTTTTATTGAGACACCTTAAAGGAGTATTCCCATTTCATTGATTAGCTTTTAACATGTAGGCAAATGTAAATAAGACTTTAAAACCAAATCATCCTATTCTATTCTGTTCTTTCAGACGAATCTAATCCCCTCTTTTGTACACAAGCTTCCCTAGGTTACTAACTCTCTCTCTGCTGTAACAGGCTTTTAGCAGTTTTGGGATTGGGATGCGTTCCTGTTTTTATCGCAGGCAGAACTAATTATTCACTTTACTGACAAACTTTTGCCATTAAGAGCTCAGTAGCCTTGTGCACCGGTGTTTAGAAAACTCTATTGCTAATTTCCGTCTAACATGCTCATCTAAGAATAGCAGAGCTGAAATGTCAATCATTGCTGTCGAACCACCTACTGCCTGAACAGGAATTGTGAGCCTAAAGCTATGGCTCGGTGAAACAGCATGGTTTAGAACACCCTTTTAAAACCCTTTATCTGTATCATTTTTGGTTTTTGTTCCTGGCACCTTTATTTATTCAGTCATTGACTACTTTTCTATCTAAGTGTGATACAATCCAATTATCCAGTTTTGTTTGCTCCGTTATAAATAATTACATTTTAAATGAAAAAATAAAAAGGAATTTTCGAAAAGGGTTTAAACAAAAATTTTGTAAATTTTTGGCGAAAATTCATTTTAAAAAAATCTAGCCAAAAATATATTTTTTTCAAAATATTAAATTTATACCTTACTTTATAAATATTACAGTAAATTTTTCCTTTCCCCAGCTTCATTTGTTTGCACCCCCAAAATTTTAAACCCGCTAAAAGCACGGCTCTTAATGTTTTTGGTAAAAAACTCTTATTGAAAGAATGAAATTGTGTACAACAAACCCCCGTCCAAATTTAAAAAAGAATAACTCTACATGAAATTTTTAGAACAACAATTGCGGGCCCAAAAAGTACACATTAGTATAATTTAAGGTTTATTATTTTAGTGAAAAAAT